>JAPYYR010002254.1:0-10653 GCA_030523065.1 Aphidius colemani
TTTATTTATTCAAAGCTCAATTTTATATAATGTGTCCTTGATTTTTTTTTTCTTCGCTTTACACTTTGGAGTATATGAATTTTTTGCTTTTCGAAAAAAAAACCACATTGTCAAGTTGAATATTTAATTTTGAAAAAAGCAATTTAAATATAATTAAAAAAATAAAATAAAAAAAATAATATTTATGTCAGCAGAAATTTTTTAAATTAATTTATTTTCATTGTTATTTGTTTTTTTTTATTATTTAGAATTTTCAACTGCGACATCGGTATGCAGTCATCGATTGCGCATACCAAATACCCGATTGGGTATTACATATATCCATTGCGATTGTTGCGTAATTTATATATTGAGTGAGACCACATTCATGCAGGCTCTTATGGTCCAAAGTTGTTAATGCAATAGACAACCACCTCATGACCTTTTTTTTTTTCATTTCATTTCATTTTATTTCCTCAATAAATTCTTTGACATATTAAATTAATTATTATTATTTAAAACTGCCAATAATTATTATTTAACAAAACAAATAAAAAGAAATATTTGTATTTTAAATAAATAACAAAATTGAGGAAGTAAATCCGACACCTGTTGATGTGATCTAGTTGGTTAATGATGCCTCGAGGGGATCAATGTCTATATGTACACAACATTTATATTAAATAAATAATATTTAAGAATATATATAGCGGTAACGCGTGCCAATGAAGAATGTATTTCCTTCCTGTCGTTGTTGTTGTCTACGTCGTCATCGAATCATACCAAACATGGCCTTGTCAGGTTACACAGATGACATCAATAAACCATGCATAATTCCTCAACCATTGATCAATAAAATATAAAAAAAAAATTAAATTAAAGCTAGAAATAAAAATGAAATAATATAAAAATAAACGTTGCTATTATTTCATTAGTTTCTTCTTTTTTTTTTTTTACAATAATTGATGGAAATAAAAATAATTGATGACTTTATTATTGTATATCATTGAGATGCACAATCGGTGTGTTTAAATTGATTACAGACAGAAGTCAAGAGTGTCAATTGATGACAATCAACTATTCTTAATAATTCAATGAAATATTATTTAATTTTATATTACTCGTATCGCATGATGATGATAACATAATGATGATTGAAATTAAATACATATATGATAATAATAATAATAAAATGTATTTATAATTAATTGCAGGAAGACATTTGGTACTTGTAACAAGACCAGAAATCGTTGAGGATGCATATGCATTTGATAATCCATGCTTTAAAGATGCTACAACACTTGGTTTTAACAGAAGTATGGAAAGACCACAATCTGTATCATTTGTTGAAACAACACCAACAGCAGCAGCAACAACAACAACACCATCATCTAAAGAGTTACCAAAATGGTCATCACCATGGTCACTATTGGCATCTGGTGCAAATAATAAACATGAAAATCGACGAACACTTGATGACTCAATACTTGTGGTAATTTATTTAATTTTTTTTTTTCAAGAATTTAAAGAGATGTAGCCAATAAAATAATTAAATCATTCCATTTAAGCTTTATGATGATGATTAATATTTATTTTTATAATATACAGCCAACAGCCACACGTGTATCTGTCGTGAGTCTACGAAGTCGAGACTTTACTGGTCTAGGATTTAATGTATGTGGCAATATGCTTGAAGGAATATTTGTCAAGGATCTTTTACATCGTGGCCCAGCATCTGAATCCGGTCGTATTCATCCAGGTCAGTTTAAATTAAATAAAAAAATAAAAAATGCATTGATGCAACTTTCAAATACGTGCGTTTCAACGCCATTTAAACGCGACGTTAGACAAATCGGGCAAAAATAAGTGGAGTGAATCGTTTTTTTTTTAAAAAAACTAGGTAAACAACTAGTTTCAATATAATTGTGTTTTGTTATAATTATATATGTTATTTATGTTACAGGTGATCGTATTGCAAGTGTTAAAATAAGCTTTAGAAATATGGCCTATGAAGATGCATTGACAATATTAAGTTATGCATCACCATATGATGTTGAAATTGAAGTTGAAAGTGGTGGTAGTGGCTCACGTCCAACGACATTATTGAAAAAAACAGTTGGACCAAGTCCAACAAGAATATGCCATCCATTATATCGTAGTCAATCAATACCAGAATTTTCACATTATCAAAAAACATCAAAACGTTTATTTGTTAGTGATCCAAATGAAACATTAAATAATACAACAATTAATTCAACACTTAAATCAACAAAATCAATTAAATCAACACCAGATAGTCATACTTTAAAAAAACGTCATGATGAAATACAACAATTGAATCATCAAAAAATTGGTATTAAAGTATTACCATCATTAGATGGTACTGTACATCGTATTGTTGATCAAAATGAACATAATACTAATCTCGAAAGAATTAATTCAAGAAAAATTATCAATAAAATATCACCAACAACAGCAATCAATGAAAGTAAACATGAAAAAATTAATGAACAACTTAAAAAACGTGAAAATCCATTTTTAAAAAAAGTCGTTAATGGTATTGATAATACTGATTATAAAAATGATACAAAAGATATTATTATTGTACCAGATGATGTACCAGCTGAAGTTCATAATGCAGCAATGGCAGCACGTAGAAATCGTAAAAGTAGCATTGAATATTTAGATCAAACAAAAAATATTAATGATACTATTGACAATGATAATGATGATGATAATAAAAATTCATTTAAAAATAAAAGAAAAGCACCAGCACCACCACCAGATTCATTATCATCAACAACAACAACAACAACAACAACAACAACTAAAGAAGACAATTATTATAAACGTGATATTGAAACTGAAAATTGTATTGAAAGTATTAATGATTATACTGAATCATTAAATAAAAATACACGTGATGACACAATGGCAAATGATGCTGAAAAACGTCGTCAAAGAACAGATGAACGTTTATCTGCTGATCGTAGAAATTCAGAATCAGATACTGATTCAGAATTACAACATAGTTTTACAACAATTGAATTAAATTCATCTGATATTACAATTCATCATACACCAGTACCAAAACAAAATACTGATGATGATGATGAAGAAGAAGAAAATGATATTAAAGACGTCAAAAATGAAGATGATGTTTATCGCAAAGCAGCAAGTCTTGGTGATTTATCAAAATATGAATCAAAAAATACAACAATATTGGAAAGAGCACAGAGTCTTGATATGGCTGATACTGCATCTAAAAAACGTAAAGCACCAATGCCACCAGATGATATTATTGAGTTAAGTGAAGATCTAACGAAATTAGATGATCTTGATAACAGATTTGATGTTAGAAAATTAAAAAAATCAAATGAATGGGGAACACTTGAAGATGCATTGTGGGATAAAACAAATGATGTTCATACTGAATTACCAATTATGAAAAAAATAATAAATGATACACTTGAAAAATCAAAATCAACAAATGAAATAAATAATGATAGTACTACTACTACTACTACTACTTCTACTACCGCTGATGATGATGATGATGATGATGATTGTTCAATTGAATTATTTAATCTTCCATTAAGTAAAAAATTATCAAAAGAATTTCTTGAGGCTGAAAAAATGTTTAATCCAGATGTTGATAATGCATTAGCAAGAATAGTTAATAATGGACAAGTTATCAAAAGCATGACACCTGAAGAAGTTGAATTAGATTTTAGACAAGCTAAACCACAATTATCTGATAATGATGATGATGATAGTGATGATGAAATTGATAAAGAAGCTGAAAAATCATACAAAAGAGGTATTGCATTTTTAGATTTAAATAAAAATGGTGATAAAGATAATATTTATGCTGGTATGAAAGAAGTTTATGAAAAACCAATAAAAAAAATAACAATAACATATGGTTGTCCTGGTTGTGAAAAACGTGGTGATCATAATAAACATTGTACAATTAAAAAAGAATCTAAAAATAATGATGATGTAAATACTGAATTACCTGATAAACATAATAGTAATAATAATAATAATAATAATAATATATCAGATACTGAATTATTTAAAATAATTGAAAAACAAATTGAATATCCAAAAAATAATGATAATAAAATTGTCAATGATGATATTGATTTTGAATTGCCAATAAAATTTAATAAAACACAAAATGGTGATAATCACAATGTATCAAGTGGTGAAAATAGTGAGGATAGTGGTCTAGTTGGTGAATCTGGTGATTATAATGACAATATTAAAACAATATTACCACCAGAAACATCATTATCACAAATTAATCAAAATGATAAAATGAATTATATTACAGAAATTAAAGTATCATCAATTGATACATCAAATAAAACAATTGACAATGATGAACATAAAACAATATTAGACAAACCACTTAATAATGAAGTTACTATTACGTCAAATGGTAGACGTTTATCTGGTAAAAAACCACCAGTACCACCACGAAGAAGTGACTCAACAAAATCACACTTTAAAGGTAACACAAGTGATAAACAAGTTGTTTATGTAACTGAAGTTAAAAATCAAAATGAATCAATAGATATAACTGACAAGCAGACAGATTTTGAAAATTGGATATATAAATCTGATAATAAAGAACAAAATCCTTGGGGAAATGGATCAAGTCAATCACCTCAACCTGTCACAAATATTGTTGTTACATCTGGCGATCAAAAACAATCATAAAACATAAAATTTTGTTATTAATATTATTATTAACAATTAGATCTTGAACATCAGAATATATTTAAGGATTGGCTGTTTTCTTTTTTCTTCTTTTTTTTCATTTTAATTACTAGTTTTAGTAGACATACTTTGTCATGAGAATATACTTGACACGGATATTATATTTGTTACGTATCTCTTTGGGAGAAAAATTAAAATAAAAAATTAAAAAAATTGATATCGTGATACATGTAAGTGTTAGGGGAAGCCAAGTGCCATAATTATAACAAAAAAGGTTTTTTTTTTTTTAATTTTTTTTCTCTTAAACGTGTGGCAATTGCTTTCTAATGAAAGATAAAGAAAGTTTTAAAAATAATAATAATTGTTGAAATATATTTTTATTTTGGAGATAAGAGTATTAAAAGGTCTTCCGACAATAAAAAATAGAGTCAACAGTATTTTTTACTGCTCATGTTAATTTTTATGTTGAGAATATTATTGAATATTTGTGTATAATTTTATATTTTTTTTCGTAACGGTTATCAAGATAAGTATTGCATAAATATTAGGTTGTAACTGATGATTAATTTACAGTTATTAAGTCTCGCAAGATTTATTATTATTTTATATTTTTAAATTGATTTATTTCATAATTATTATTAAATCAAAAATGTGTTAATTTATTTTAATACAATTTGTATATTTTGGTGCCGCATATTTATATATATACTATATTTTACAAGCTGCTACATTGAAAAATAAATTACAATACTCAGTTTATATATAAAATAAAAAAATTATACAAATTTAAGGCATGAAAGTTTGTTAATCGAGAATAAATGAGAACCCTATAGAAAATATTGTTATTTTATTAAAACAAAAAAAAAAAAGAAAAATAATTATAAAAAAAAAGTTGAATTAATAAATAGTTATTAGTCGTGAGAGAAATCAATTTTCAAAATAATCAAAAGATGTAAATTTATTAAGTTATAAATTAATATTCATTGCACGATATCATTAAAATTTTATTTTATTAATTTAATAATATTATTTATTGTTACAGTATGTGTGTAACAATAATTTAGAATTAAAAAAAAATTAAAAAAACAAAAAGATAATACATATAATTGTTTAATAATTTGTTGAATTTGTGCTTTCCTCAATGTTATTTACAACTTATTTATTTATTTACTAAGCTATATGATTAATTATCTATTTTTATATAATTAAAATAAAATGTTGATATTCATGTGGATGATTGTCTATAATTTTTAGTACTCATTAATTTTTTTCCACACATTGCACATATGGCCTTCTTATAAGCACATGCCTGGCAGTAATGAGATCCAACTTGATGCACTTTTTGTCTACATATTTTGCATATTTCGAATTTTGCTGTGTAAGGATTAAAACGATTTTTCGTTGCAGATAATGCTTTATTTTCACCAACTTTACGTCCACCACTTTCAACGGTATTTCTTGCTCCAGATTTCCATGGATCTGGTGTTATGACTTTGCCCAATTTCTTTTCACACTTGTCACAAACCATTATTAATTAATTAATCTGTAATAATAAATTAACAATAATTAATTAGTTGTTTATTTTTATATTCATTTGACAATGTTGTTATTGATCATTTTCAGGTTAGAAAAAATAAAGAATAAATAAATTGTTTTGAAATAAAAACTTACTAAATAATGTCTGTTGTAATTTAGCAGCTGTTTTAATTTGTGTTAATTTTTTTTATTAATAAAACGATATAAATAATTGTTTATTAATGTTTAAAACAGTTTATAAAAACACTGGACACTCTTTCTCTCTTTCTAACAATAATATTTTTATTTTTGCTTTGCGCTGCGACATTAATGCTTTTACCACTTGATGGTACTCAGTTGCCTCAGTTGGCTCTAATTTCATTAAATTACATAAAAAACAAACAAAAAAAAAAAACACTATCAAGCTGAAAGTTTTCAAGAGAAGCATATGAATTGAAGCATTATCGAATAAAAACAATACAATTTGGCTTATAATTTTTTAAGGTTTTTATTCAAGTCAACAATTGTGAATTAATAATTAATCTAACGAATAATTTTCTACAATGCAACCAAGGTAATAAATAAATTAATAATAAAATAAAATAATAAAATAAAAGCCAAATTTTAGACGACTTTTTTTTTTATAATAATAACAATTATATATTAAATTCTTAATTGTAAATACATTTTTATTATTATAAAACAAAAAAGTACTCTAAAATTTGGCTATCAAATATGCAAATTCTTGAAACTTGATGTTCTCTAGAGACTCAACTGTAACACTCTTATCTTAGCCATAAAAAAATACAAAATATAAGAAATGACTCAGTCAAGTATTTATTTTTTATGATAACTATACTTCTAAGAAAAAATTATTTATGATTTCAGTTCTAAATGTCTACATGTAGAGCCTTGGAATTTTTATTTTTTCCAACGAGTACTTGAATGGGAGCCAAAATGGTTTGATAATTACAATGATACCATAAAAACATCACAAATACTTGGTGACAATTTACATATGACACAGACTAAGTTGTCTTATGATACTGTTGAGGAATATCAAGAGACAATGAAGCCTTTGATTGTTCATGAATTTTTTCATACTCTAATGGAAGGTATTGATGATGACGATGGCTCAACTTATAAACGTCGAAGACGTTTAGCTGGTGAAATTGGTGATAATATTCCCTCATCTGATTATGAGAACTTTAATGACAATGTATATGAAGCAAACTTGACGTCAATTTCTCAATACTTTAAACTAACAGAAATTGAACTACGATCAGTTAGAGATATTAATAATAATTTACTACCACAACGTGGAGATTTATTACACGTATCAATCAATGAATCAAAAGTATTTGGATACCTTGATAAAATGGTAAAAAAAAAAAGAACTGACAATGATTATCTCTATGTTTTTACAATAATAACGAAGTTGAATGTTTCAATTCCCAACAATGACAATATTATATTGACAAGTGTTCAATCATTACAACAAACCTTACGTATAATGCATGGCCTTGAGAAAATACAAGATTCACCACTGTTCCATCTGATAATGAAACCAAATATTGATGACTACAGTATATCTCAAGGAAAGCCTCCTGAACTTGATGAAGTGATGGAAGATAGTTCAAATACAGAGACAGACTCTAAAGAGTTAACATTTGAAGAAGAATTAAATGACATGCAGTTAAAAATTGTTTCTGGTATTTTTCAGACGGTAAAAGAATCAAAGCCAAAAATTTGTCTTATTCAAGGACCACCTGGTACTGGTAAATCAACAGTTATTGTATCAATAATAAAAGCATTGATGAAAAATAATGTACATAAAATTTTACTATGTGCACCATCGAACAAAGCCATCGATGGTGTTCTTCTCAAAGTATTAAACATTCGAAATGAACTCAGGGAAAATGGAGTTAACTTAAATATAGTTAGAGTTGGAAGAGATGAAAAAATTGATCCAAAAGTCAGAGACGTTACATTGTCAGATATTTTAGAGAAAAAATATAGTCAAGATATATCTGAATGTAAAAATAAAACTGCTCAACATCATGGATTTGAAGAAAGTGTCTTACAGAGTGCTGAAATTATCGCATCTACATTAACTAGTTGTTACGTTATGAAAATGGAAAATCTATTTGGTTTAAATTCAAATAATAAAATTCCAATTTGTATTGTTGATGAAGCTGGACAATCAACTGAGCTCGCAACATTAATTCCATTGTTGCTTGGAATTAAAATACTTGTTCTTGTCGGTGATCCACAACAATTACCACCAACAATAATATCTCGGGTAATTAAAAACAATTAATTGGTTTTATTTGTATTATTTATGCTTTTAAATAATTATTTTTAATTTTTAAAGGAAGCAAAAAGACATGGAATGGATGTATCATTATTTGCAAGAATACAAAAAATATTTCAAAAAGAATCTATAAGTCCAATACAAATGTTAAATGTCCAGTATAGAATGTCAGATGAAATAGCTTTATGGCCGAATAAATATTTTTATTCTAAAAGAATTTTAAATGACACAAAAAATGGATATCCTTCCATGTGTCAGTATAAAATTTTAAATCACAATGAAAATCAAAGCTCCAATAGACATTCTAATATTAAAGAAGCGCAATTTATTTGTGATCTTCTTGATGCAATTATTGATGAGCTAATAATTATGAAACAAAAATCCAGTATAAGTATCATCACACCTTATCGTGATCAAAGAAGGATTATCACTAATAACATCGAACAAAAGTACATTACACTCGGCAATTAAATAAAGAAAAAAATTATATTTACAAGTCAATGTAAATTGTTAATTGCTTTTTTAATTTTGCTTCTAGATTGTCGGATTTAAATAAAGAATCAAAGCCTAAACATACTGCATATTGGGAGAACATTGAAGTCAATACTGTTGACAGTTTTCAAGGACAAGAGCAAGACATTATTATAATGTCTTGTGTTAGAAGCAAAGGTATTGGATTTGTCTCAGATCCAAATCGACTCAATGTCAGTTTGACAAGAGCCAGACATTCAATGATTCTTGTTGGAAACTTCGAAGCTTTTAAAGTAACTATAAATCCATTTGGCATCATATCTTGATTACTTTTTTTTTTTTTTATATATTTATTATTTTATTTTACTTTTTTTAGTCAAACAAAATGTGGTGTTCATTGTTGGACGATGCCAAAAAACGTAATGCTTATATTGACATTAATCGAAAAACAAAATTAAGAGATTTTAAAAGAATAATTTTTTCTCATAAATAATTTGTAGATAAAATATATATCTATTTTGAAATATTTCTTTAAATATTATTCCAATTAAATTTCTATTTTTCTAAAGAAAATAATTACATGCATTATAATTAATTTATCTTTGCTTCCTCAGCTTAATCCTACATAACCACTTGATGATAGTTCAAACAAAAAATAGCGCGATAAGATTATTTCAAGCTCTGAAATAATAATAATAATAACAACAGTTTGATGTGTTATTGTTTATCAAAGCAAGTCTATAAAAATATATTACAATGCACTGCAAAGAAATAAAAGAAACACACAACATCTAGTACGTTGTTATTTTATGGGCAAAAATATTGTTGACTACGTGGCATTTGTGAATAGTAAATGATTGTTACTGTTTTGTTTGTGAAAAATAAAATTTAAATAATTAAATTTTTGTTAGACATAGTTGTGTTGTTTATTTATTTAATATTTTTTAATTGTTAATTTATAAAAAATCAATTATTAAAAAAATGAATACTACCAGGTAATTTTAGACTATATATTTTTAAATAATTTATTTTTGTGTTTTATAAATAAAATATATATAATTTCTAGTCAAATATCCAACATCAATGTAACAGAAAAAACAGCAATGTTTGATTTTTTTGATGCAATTTTTGGTTGGGATCCTCAATGGTTGGATGATCCAACAACATCATCTGTGACAATGACTCAAATACTTGGCAATAATTGTCCAGAGCTTATTTCAACATCACTTTGTTACAAAAATAAAGAAGAATATTATTACACAATGATACCTTTGATTATTCATGAGTTTTTTCATGGTCTTAAAAAGGACATTCATGAAGATCAAGACTCTCCAAGTTGTGATGATGATGTTGTTGGAAAAATTGGCAACAGAAAAATAAATGGTATTGTCAAAGATTCACAAATAAAAATAATTGAAAGTTTTTTAGATAACAATATTAATTTACGATTTAAAATTATAAAAATATCAGTAACATCAAAAAAATTTATAAATAATGATATATTTCCACGTCGTGGAGATTTAATAAAATTAAAATATTTTAAAAAGAAAGTATTTGCATATGTTCATGATATAAATAGCACTGAAACAACAGTACAAAATACTCGTTCATTTATTCATATTTACACTGTGATGACACGTGATATT
>JAPYYR010002255.1:0-28343 GCA_030523065.1 Aphidius colemani
AATATTATCCCATTCTTTTTGCCATCCAGCATACATATCATTTTTTTTATTTTCATAAAGTTCTCTAAGACCAATTCCATAACTTGGAAACTTATTTCCAGTACTCTATTGTATATATTAAAATTCATTTTAGAATTAATTATTATTTTGCATAAAATTTATTGATTAATATATCAAGTTACAACATACCTGTCTCGTCAAATATATCAACAAGGCCATCAATACAATTGTTATATTCATGGTGTTGAATTTTTATTTGTTAAACAATTCTTGTGTAAATTGAAAACTTTGAATTTAAAATATTTTGAGTTCTTGTTTTAAAACTGATAACGTAATGTGTACAAGTTGAACAATATCTTCTATTTTATATCTAAAATTTAGACGTATAAAGAATTTTTTCGTACGACACATGTTTACTCAAATAAAAAATATAATCTTCAAATAAATTTGTTGGATTTATATTGTATATGATAAAAAAAGCGAGGTTCAGAATATTTTGACTTTTAATATTTATGGCAAATAATTAACAATAGTTCAATGACACAGAAATTTCATGATAAAATTAAAAATTTATCATAAGACAAATTAAAAAAAAAAATATTTCAAATAAATAAAATGAGATAAGACAAGTGTTTCATTCAGAATACACTTGCACGTGTCTAAAACAAGAATAAAAAAAGAAAATTTTAAACCCAGTAAAATATAATAATCATTACTTTTTATTTTTAAATTAAAAAATAAAAATATTTATTAATTTTTAAAAATTTTAAAACTCAGTGGAATTTTATATTCTCAAGTTTATAAATATATATAAAAGAAAAATTTTTCACACGATGATAAGGTTTTACCTCTGTCTTATTTTATTATTACTATTATTTTTATTGTTGTGGATATAAACGGGTAAATGATCCCCTGTCAATTGATACAAAGATTACAAACCGCCTCCACCAGAATAAACGTTAAAAATGTACGCCCATATAACAAGTTTTAATATTATTAAAAAATTGATAAATAAATATAAAATTTTAAATAATACTATGGATAAATCAATTTTTTTTTATTAATAGAAAATTTTATTTATTTTTCAACAAACGAAAAAAATTTAAATAAATATATATACTTTTGAATTGAAAAAAATGTAAAGTATTTTTTTTTATGTGACATCATTTGTTCGTCAGTTGACCGAATAAAGTCATTAAAAATATAACCAGATGGAAATATAAATACATTTTAACTTGAATTGATTTAATTTGATAATTTTTTTGAACTTGCTCATTGAGAAAATTTTAAAACACCCCTCAACTATTCGTATGCAAAAATAGAATTTTTATTCTTGCAAGCATATAGTCTGTAATTTATTGTAGTTAAAAATAATTATCCTATTAAGTTTTATAACAATCATATGTAATTTCTATATAATAATTAGATTATAATAAATTGCCACATTAATTGACTTAGTGAAAATACTATGTGCAACATAACAATGTTTATTATATATTTATTAAAATTTTTGATGATATAAATATATACATAAAGTTGAATAAAAAATAATTAATGATAATACAAAAAAATTCTTGAAAATATGTTATAATAATTTGTAAGAGTTTACGTTATTAAGAAAGAAATTATTTCACATATCGACATAAAAATTTTATGATATTTACACACGAATTACATCGTATGTGTAATAAAAATATATAAAATTAAATAAAAAAATTATTACTTATTCCGTACTTATTTTTTTTTTTTAACATAAACATTATATAATAAAAGAATAGAAAAAAAATAAATTAAATTTAGTGGGATTAATAAATTTAAAAATTCATAAAAATGACTTAAAAGAGTTGAATAAAAAATTAAATATAAATAAATCAATAAATAAATAAAACACCTACAATTATTTTTTTTTTAAATAATAAAATTCAAAAGATAAAATTTATATTGTTAATATTTTTCTATATAAATATTATTTTATGAAAATTTAAAGTTATATTTATTGTTTTCGTGTATCAATATATTCTTGTTATTATTTGTCTTTTAAATTTAAAATTTATAAAAAGAAAGCTCAGGGAAAAATTGTTATGAGAGACACAAAAAAATTTTGCCTCGAGTTATATTAAAAATGTCCAGTTCGTTATGTAATAATTGCTCCAGTTTAAAAATTTTTATATCTATATTCTCTTTCTCTGCTGTTCGAATGGACCAAAAAAATGAAAAATAAAATCAACTCTTTACACTTTGGTATTTCAATTTTTGCTATAAGCTTTTAAAAAAACTGTCTCACTCTCTTTTATTCACTTGACTTTCACTTTTGTAATACCTGAGGCAAAATTTATTTGCATTCTATTGCATGTGTGCAAATTCAAAAATTTATAATTGTCTCTTTCTATTTTTAAATAATCAAAAAACTTGAGCTGAAAAAAATAATTATAATAAAATTTTAGTGCGGTATTTTAAGGTCATTTAAGAAGGACAAATCGATATGATCAATTTGTGGACTATTTGCAAAATTAATGAGCCAGTATAGTTATTTTATCATCAAAATTAAATCTTTAATGTCAATCAATTTTAATTATCCATATTCTAATCATCAACCAATTTAAATTTTATAAATTGATTGATTTCTTTTTCAAATAAATTCAGTCAAATTAAATTGTTATAAAAATTATACAATTTATTCAAGACATTGGCCTTAAATAGATATAAATGTAAATTTTTTACAATTGAAATGTCATTGTCAGTATTTTTTTATTTTATAAAATTATTTTTTTATTTATTTAACATTTTCATGGATTATTAACGTGACAAATTAGGATAACATATGACAAAAACAATAATAAAAAATATATATAAAATTACTTGAAACATTCCAACAATAAATTATCATTATTTTTACATGATAGAAATGTTTAACAATAAAAATTTTGTTATTTTTAGTTTCTCTGATGGAGCTATATATATAAATAATATTTTTTTGCAATACACTGGGCACTTGAGTTAGTAAATTTTTTTTTTTCGTTGTTTGGTATACAAGCTAACTTGATAATTACTTACTCAGGCACATGTAACTTTTTTTTATTTTATTCTTATGCTATATGTTTTCTCATAACGTTGACATGTGAAGTAAAAAATTTAGAAAAAAAAAAAAAAATAAGAAAGAGGAAAAAATTTACTGGGTTTGTGAGAGTAGACAATCTCATTGTCTTTGAATATTATTAACAATACTATTGTACAGTTATTAAGGGAAAAAAAATTTAATAAAAACACATGGAAATTATTAACGAAATTCTCTTTGACACTGTTAATGTAGACAAACATTTTTTTTCTTATTATTTGTAGCCCATTTTTTTATTTTAATTATAAAAAGAAAAAAAAAAAACATCAGGATATGCTCTAGTTTTAGATTTTCTTTAATTTTTATTTGATGGTAATTTTATGTAAATTATATAAGGAAGTATTTATAATTTACAAATAACTGTATATTTTTGAAAAAAGAAATTTATATTTTTGTTTTTATCATTTTTCATAATTAATATTTTATCAAATAATTAAATTCATTTTCAATTCTACAAGTCATTTTGTTTTCATTTTTTTTAGTAGGCATGTAATTATTTTTTTTTTTTTTAAATATATATGTATACAAAATTATAGTTAATGTAGACTTATTTTAACACCATTGAAATTATCGTAAATATTATAATAATTATTAAAAAATAATAAAAAAAAAATATATCTATTTGAATTTATTAACTAAATAATAAATTATCTATAGCTAATTGTTGAAAATAAAAAAATGAAATTAATATTTATTAACGATAACTTGTAATGGAAAATGAAAGATAAAATATTTCATATGTTTTTTAAAAAGTTATTTAAATTTTATAGTATTGAAAAATTAATTGAGTCAACATAGTCGCAAAAGTATAAATTTTTATATTTTTTAAAATTATATATGTATACTCATAATTATAAACAATTTAAAGAAAATATTTCTTTTTAATTTAACATTTTGTTCTACTAACCTCAAGAAAGTTATCCTCATTTTTATATTTATATTTTTAACAAGTATGTATTTATATTATCACCCTGTCATATATAACATATATCTCAAGAAAAATCATATATACTTCCCTTTAATTACACCTGCAAACTCACTAGCCTTCAGTCACAAATTAATCATTTTTTTAAAAATTCTCTGTCATTGAAAAAAAAAACGAATTACCACACCTTTACGTTCAATTTAAAAACAAGTTTAAAATGTTTAATTTAACTTATGGGTGTGTTTTTATAAGCAGCAAGGTCGGCAAAATAAAAAAACATTAAATAAAAAAATCCGGTTACTTTTCTTCTTACACATTGTGCAATAAAACAGCAGACATATTATATAGATATGTGATATTTATACAGTGTATAAACTTTATACCACATGCACATTTTTTTTTGCATTTGCATTCGCTATTTTTTGTATTTTTTTATTTTTTAAATCTCAACGAGCAACGTGAGCTCAGCTTGGACATATCAAAATGTACCATTTATTATATAAAAAAAAAAACAAAAATGAATTTATATATTTTTTTTTAGTTTGTTATTTATTTTCTTTTCAACTTTTACTATCTCCAACTAATATGTATTCATGCATACCGTCATTTGCTTTTTTTTTCTATAAATAAAAAAAATTTAAAAAATTTTTAATAAATCAGTGATGTTTTTTTCTTCGTTGAAATTGTATATAGATAATGAATTTTTCTTTGAGTAATATGTGTATGATGTTGTTAAATGACAAATTTAATCCCCTGAAGTTGAGTAAATACATAAATTAATTATGTTTCAATATTGCCTAGAGATTTATGTTTAAATATAAATTTATATATAGAAAAACATGCACAGGTGTCCCAAGTGGGCAATCGTCACCTTCAAATTATAACTACTACTTTTTTAATATTTTATTTCCTTTTAGTTCTCTCACTTCCTTGTCTTTAATAAATTCATCATATTCATTGTAAAATTACATAAAAAATGTTAATAAAAATGACGAAATTTTTATATATTAAAATCCAATATTTATTATAAAAATTTTTAAAATTGAAGAATTATTATTTTTATTTTAAATTTATATTTTTAAATATCCTTATTAATTTAATCCTCCTTTTCTGCAAATATAAATTCTATTTTATTGTAAAAATATACTAAAATTCAATGTTATTTATGTTATTGTTTAAATTATTTTTTTTTCTTTTATAAATCTTATCTATTTTTTTTTTCTTTCTGATGCCAATGGCCTTTTATATCAGTATTATACTGTTACACCATGAGAAAAAGCTTGGCTATCAAATAAAAAAAAAGTATAAAAACTTGGGTCAGACATGGATATATATGAACGTGAGTCTTGACACGGGCGAACGAACGCGTTTTCCATAAAAACATTTATCCTATTCAGTATACCTGATATCACGTCGTCATAACTCGTAAATGTCACACGTATAAAAACATTTTTTTTTCTTGATTTTTTAAATTTTATTTTAGCATGATTTTGTATCGAGTTTGTTATTCAATCAAAAACTTTCATCGATATTTTATTTTTCAATTTTTTTTATTTATTTATTTAACACACAATATTTTAACTAAATTATTCATAAAATTTTTGAGTGATTATAAGAATGAGTAGGTGTTGATGTATTTGATAAATACTAATTTTATAAATATTTTAATTTGTTTTAGAATGTCAAAGAAATACACCAAGAACAGCTCGTGCCAGTAGAAATGAAGCAGCATTAGAATTTGAATGTCCAGAAGAATTCGGTTATTATTCACATCCACGTGATTGTACACAATATTATGTATGTGTTTTTGGTGGTGCACTACTTGAATCATGTACAGGTGGATTGATGTACAGGTAAGCTATAAATTACTAATAAAAATACATTTTTAATTAATATATCAATTGCAAAAAAAATAATTGTATATTAATTTTAGATTAAGGATAAATTGACTGATGAGATTTATTAAATAATAATGAATTTTGCTTTTTATATATATTTATTGATAATTATTAAGTTTTACAAGTTAATCAATTAATATATGTTTGTGTAGATTTTAATAATCATTCAGTGTGTAGGCTTAAAGAGAGAGCAAATTAAACGAGCTTTCCAATATTAAAATGTAATAATATATATAAAATTATTTATACTTGTACTTTCGTCATGGAAATTTTTATATTTTTATGATTTATCAAGTTTTGTAAAATCAAGGAGTCATTTTATAGATGATATTCATTTGCTTAATTTTAATTGACATATAATAATAATATATGGGAGAAATTTTCTGATATTTTAGGGGAAAAAAAAAACTTATATATATTTAAATACGTGATGCAATGAAAATTTTTATAAATATCATTGTAAAAAGAAATTATATAAAAAAAAAGAGAAAACTGGACCCCTTAAAATTTGCCAATAACAAAAATATTATATATATTTTTTTTTGAATATTTCTTTGATCGCAAAGTCAAGCTTTAAAGAGCTATCAATTTTTTTTTCATATCATCATCAAGCATAATATCATCTGAGCAATTTAATGTTTAAAAAATAAAATATATGACAAGCATACAACGTCAAGGTACTTGATTGGACACGCTTGTATGCAATTTTATAAGTTAAAAAAAATTTAAACTAATGTGAATCTCATATGTGTCTTGACTTTTTGGTGGTAAAAGTCAAATTGCCACACCCAGGTCAATGAGAATTCAAGTCACGACCTGGTGTTTTATTTATTTATACAGAAAAAATATATAATAATCATTCATGCATGTCCGTTATTTTAAAAATAATATATACAAAACAAAAAAGTATATTTAAAAATATATAAAAAACATTATTATTACACACAAGTGAAATCTATATTTAAAAAAAAAAATAAAAAAATACTTATACAATATTGTAGAGTATAATATGCGCAATTTTAAAAAGCAGATAAAATTTTCAAAGATACATTTAACAATGTTCAATTATAGAATAAGCCATATATATTTCATGATCGGGTTTTTTTCAATTTTTTTTGTCACCAAATATGCCATTTTATACGACAACAGCATTTTTTTTTTTTTGTTTTGTTTATTCATGTAATGAGAAATTAAACAAGGCTTGTGAATGACCTTCAAAAAATAATTTTACATGCTGAGTAAAAGTTTTAAGTAATTTTTAAATGTAATAATAGTTATATTATGCGATAAAATGATAAATAATGTTTATTAACAAACAAAAGGAAACGACAAATTTGGCAAGACTTATTTATGATTTTAAAATATGATAAAATGATTGTTGTTAATACAAGTTTGATAATAATTTTAACGTCCGGTATCACGGGTGTGTTCTAGATCCCACGCAATTGATATTGCAAAATAAAAATTGGAATTCTGAAAGTTCGAAGAAAGCAAGGTCGATTTATATTGTGATCGATTGAATGACGCCAAAAGGCATGCGGAACAATTTGACGTTTATTATTTTTTTATTTATTTATTTTCTTTAATTTTTGTTGAGTAATATTTTGATGTCTGCATAGATCATATATATAATTATATGAGATATTGTCATGTAATATGAAAAAGAAAAATACTTGAGCTTTCATATTTTTAATTTAAAATCAAATTAACTTATTGGCTTGATTTTAATTTACATTTGCAATTGATATTACAGTTAATTTTTAATTCATTTAACTTTTTTTTTTTGTTGAATTATTTTAGTCATGAATTGCAAACATGTGATTGGCCACGAAATGTTGGATGTATTGACAATGGATCATCTGTTAAAGATGCTGGTGAGGATGATCCACTTCTTGAAAGGTAAATAAATTATGAAAAAATTTAATTAAAAGTAAATTAATTGTTTGAAGATTCAAAGTTTAATATTCAGAGAAAAAGAAATTAATATTGCATGCAACAAAGTTATTTAATTTTTTAATTAGAATATGCATGCACTGTTAAAAAAATTATTTATAATTTCTATATCTTTAAACCAAATAATAAATTAAATTGTTAATAATAAACTCATTGAGCCAAAAGGATAAATAATGAATTTTTTTGTAATTTTTTTTAAAAAATAATAATTAAATATATATTTATATATTTTTATTAAATTCTTTTATTGTTAATTAGATGTAATTAGTTGAGTTAATTTTATTTTATATACACATTTAAAATTATTAAATGAGAAAAAAAAATTTTAAATTGAAAAAAAAAAAAATACCTTTCTTTCTTCATTCTTCCGCGTGACACAACAAAAAATCATTTGAGAGCTGGCTTTTGGTTCCAGTTGTGTAATATTTTTTTTATTGAGCAAGACCAAGAGCACAACAACACAAATGCACTTTTTCAAGCAGAGTACTCATTATAATGCATATTGTAGTTGCACCAGGTGATCATACCAATTGTCAATTTCTCAATATGATGAAAATCTCATTTGTCCGCGAGTTCAATGATTTTTTTCTTTTTATTTTACAATTTAATCACTCTTGGTCAACAAAATAATGACCATTTATATATATTAATAACATAAAATATTATATAGTTCATATTTCAAATACTAAAAGCAAAAAAACATTAATACTTTTAATAGAAAAAAAAAAAAAAAAAGTTTTAACATTTAAAATTGTATATACTTTTTTTATACAATATCATTAATTTTATATATATTTTTTTAAGAATGTCATTGTAATGAGCTTGTGGAAATTGAGGTTTACTATTGCTTATTATTATCGGAGAGTTTTTGAGATGATGAATGTTAATGTCTTTTTATTTTAATATTTTTTTAATACCTTTGAAATTATACATTTTTTATATATATTTTTTTTGATGAATCATGGAGATGTTTTAATTTATTGTCTTTAAAAATATCATATAGAAAATTAGGCCAAGCATTAAATTAATTTATTTTCAATATTTAAAAATGCTCAAGTTGATTGTGTTACTTAATCAGCAATAATTTTTACAAATGCATATACGTGAATTTTACTTTTATTTTATTATTGGCCATTAAATAAATTAAACAAGGAGATATCGATTTTTATTTTTCTATTGATCATGTCGATAATAAGATTACATGACTTTGCAAATTATCTATTTATTTGTTTATGTTTAATGTAAAAAAAACTATATAAAGTTGATAAATTTATTAAACTGCAGGTCTGCAAAAGCAGAGTCTCAGCATCGTGGATCACAACGTGGTCCAAATCAACGTTCACAGGTAACATCACCATCACCATCACCATCTCCCACAATATCATCTCAAATAACTGATCGTCAATCACGTAATCGTCAACAGCCACAATTACAACGTACAACATACCAGGATGATGAGTACGAGCCAGCAAGTGAAATTGAAAGTGATCGACAACAACGTGTACATCGCGGACAACAATCAATTATTGGACAAGTACAACGTGATCGAGATGGACTCAGGAGGAACATCATATCCGTAAGTTCAACGCATTCATCGCAACCACTTCATTATGATTACATCACGTCACCATCGTCTGATGTCTCATATGGAAATAATATTGTCGAAGATAACGATAAACGCGCGAGTTCGACAACGACTAGTACTACGACAATTATGACGACAACGACAAATACACTTCCTCCACCTTCATCATCATCATCATCATCACCACTACCAACGCCATCATCAACAACATCATCATCATCATCGACAAACAGTGTTAAATATCAACAACAATCATATTTATTTGATGACACTGATTATGAATTTCATGATGCCACAAAACGTAATTTTATTATTGTTAGCTCACCATCACCATTTAAATTACCACAAAAATACAATTATGATACAACAATTGTGCCAGAATTAACAACGATTATTCCAGATACTAAACAAAATAATGAAATTAAAATTGATCGTTTTTATGATATTAATAATGATGATGATGATGATGATAATGATAAACCAATGACTACAACAACATCAGCAACAACAACAATAATTTCTGATGATTTAGACCAACAAAATGAAATATTAATTCCATCAAAAAAAAATAATAATAATATTATTGATGGTGAGCATAATGATAATAGTATTAATTTATTAAAAAATCAATCAAAAAATCGTCATAGAGTTAAAACAAGGATTGGACAAAGAGGACGTGAAAGATATCACCATTCAGATAATTATGAACGTAAAGAATGGTCACCAGTAACAATGAAAGCAATTATTCGAAAAAGACCAATTAGTAATTATGATCAAATTGGTAAAGATACATTTGGCACAAGTATAAGTATACCATTACGTATGTCAACACCACAAACAAATCAACAGAAAAAATATTATATAAATTCACGTAAATTCATACAAGATTCATTTGATCAAAATGATATACCAACAACTTTAAGTCCATATAAACGTGCACTTATTGTTGCTCAATTACAGGATCAAAATGAAGTTGAAAAAAATGAAATATTAGCAACGCCATTTATGAAAAATCATCGTCTTGTAACAACACAAAGTTCAACTGAGAAATTTATTGAAATAACAACATTGCCAAGTTTTAAAAAAAATTATATAACAAGTGATAAAAATATTGAAACAACAGTACCAACAACAATTCCAACAACAACAACAACAACTACAACAACAACAAAGCAGGTCGACGATTTGATTCAGATTCAACAACAACAAAAACAACAAGCATCACTAGTAGTACATCTCGTAATCCATTCAAATTTTTGGGTGTCCAGTTTCCACGTCAACGACATCGTGAAACAACCAGACGGATTTCGACACTCGTAAGTCATCACAACGTTGCTGTAACGGCCTCTTGACTTCCTCTATCGGCCTCTGATCTTCCATCAACATCAAGAACTTCTTTGACTGAAAAAAAAATTAGAAAAACAAACAAAAAAAGAATTAACATACTCATAAGAACTGGTAGAAATAGAAGTAGAAAAAAAAAAAATACAAACACCCTATGAAGATAATATTAATTGATTAATTATCTATGGCCTACTTGGACAACATCTTCTTCTTTTAATGCTGACTTTTTCGTATTTCCTTGCAGTCATTGAGACACTGTCTTAACATATCTTCTTTGGAATACTTCCAGACTGATTGTAGACATGAAAAAAAAAATATTATAGTGTTATTTAACAAAAAAAATGATGAAGACCTGAATGTTGTTAAAGCAAAATAAAAAAAGTGTTTTTTTTTTTTTTTGTGATTAAATATTAACTGACACATCGTGACAAATTGACTGAAAAATTTCAGTCGATATAATTAATTTTGAAAAGAAAAAAAAAAAGTGTTGTATTGACAATAAGACGTTTTCCTCCTCAAAAAAAAAAAAGAAACTTAAAATCCAAATTACCGATATTACTCTGACAAATTACAATCGTTACTTAATTTCATATTTCATTTAATTATTTTTCGATTTTTATTAAATCAAAATATCTTTCTTTTATATGTAATATTTATTAGCAATTATTTAGTGCGTATCTTAATTTACTTGCGCACTGATATTTATCAACAAAACATTATATAAATTAATCTTTTTTTTTTTTGTTTTTTGTTTAGGAAAGAGAAAAAGACAGTGTTGCAAATAGCCGTACACAAGTGGATAACCATTACAGGTAAATAAAATTGAAACAAAATAAACATTAAGTTAATTTAAAAATACATTAACACCTTGATGATAAATTTTTTTTAAAAGGTCAAATGAATAAAATGATGTGTACATTTATTTGCAGATCAATTTCATCAGAAAATCCAAGAATTGTAAAGACGACTATTCCAACTCCAACAACACCAGTTATTTCTAAAACTTATTTTGATCCAGAGAGCTATCCATATTACACACTTTACGATGATGATGTGTCAATTTACAAAGATGATGGTAAATATTAAAATTTAAACCAATAGAATCATAAAATATTTATTGTAATTAAAAAAAAAAAATTACAGATTACAGAGAATATTCAGTTAATCAATCAGTTTCACTTCCACCATCTCCACCACCTCAACAAAATGTCAGAATAGCACAAGTAACACCAAATTCAAATGCTTATTCTCAACCACAACAAAAAAATCAACAAGTCACTGAATCTTACTATGACATTTATGAAAATCAAGTGAGTATTTTTTGTTATTATTTAACTCAATCAAATTAATAATATCTATTAATTTTTTATCTATGAATGTTTGAATTTCAGGGACATCTTAATAAAAATAAATTCCACATTAATGATGGCCAACAATCATTCAGGTAAATATTATATAATTATATTAAAAAAATATTATTACAATAATAATTTGTAAATTAATTATTTATAGAACAAATGGACTTCATAATCATCAAATTGTTTTGACAACACCCAATGCAATTACTGATACATATGAACCATTGACACAAACAATACCACCAACAACAACACCAATAACAACCACAACAACAACAACAACTACAACAACTACTGAACGTCCATATACTGTGACTCAACAAAGGTGTGTATTGAAATATTAATTTAAATTTTAACATAGCTTTCAATATTCAATTGTAATAATTGAATGATACGTGAATTTGTCTATTTTTTTGTCAACATTATTACCTCGACCGAGACCTAATTTTATTTAAATCACGCATACAATACGCAACAATAAAAGAAAGAAAGAAAGATATGTGTAAGAGGCCCAAAATGAAATTGAAACTCTCAACACTCTCTTTCGTCCACTTTCACCCTGGACTTTGTATAGAATTTTTATTTTCGCTTTCATCTTTTTAGCATCATTTGCTCGATAATCATTTTTTTTAATGCTTTTTTTTCCTTCTCCTCTTCTTCTTTCTATATTACAAAAGAAAATAGAACACAAATAAGTAATGTTGGTCAATGATTTTTTTTTTTTTTTCAGCCGTAGCAAACCTCAGGTCAACCGAGGAACCGCACCTCCGTAAGTATATTTTAATGTTTTTTTTTTTTTTTTTTGAAAATAAAAGTTTTCTTTTTCTTTGAAATATATCTACAGGTATCCTTGAACAATATGCTTTAGTTAAATTTCTTAACAAACAGTATTTTTATCAAATTTATAATCTTAATAGATGATTGATTTGCATTACTATTAGTTGTGTAATAAATTTTATATTGATTATTTTTTAAGTCTTGTTAATTAGATGTATAAAATATAAAAAAAAAAAACATGTACAATTAAAAATGGGTGTGTTGTGTGATCAAATTTGATATGATCAACTCAGTTGAATAACTTTTTAAATATTTTTTTTCTTTTTTTTCATTGAATATATTTTTTTATATAATTTTTTGTATTAATTAATTTTAAATGAATATTTCTTTATGTTAAATAAGAAATTTAATTTATTTATATATGGTTTTTTTTCATCAGACGTCAACGACCCACCTTGAAACCATCGATGGACATTGTATCCAAGGCTCAGGAGTTTGCTGATATCTATCGACATCCAGCAGTTAGACCAGCACCAATTTATCCAACTCCAACTGTCGACAAACCAGCAGCTAAATGTCGCAAGGACGTTTGTCTACTTCCTGACTGTAGCTGTGGGGGTTCAGATATTCCCGGTAAGTCATCTTTTATATATTATGTCTTTTTAGTATTTTTTTTTTTTTTTTCCTCCTTTATTCTTTTTAGCTTTGATTTTTTTTTTTCGAGACAGTCCTCAGGGACTAACGCGTATTCACAATGATCCTCATTACCTGAACGAATTTCTCAAATAAAAAAATAAATTAGAAAGAAAAAAAAAGAAATGAGAGCCAAATGAAAAAAAATAACAAAAAAAAAAGAAAAATATTCTCAGTTTTGTATAATAATTATACAAAAATTGTGAATCAATCGAAATTTCGAAATATTGATTTTTCGAAATTATACATTCTGATGTGTAATTAATTATTTAAAGGCAAAATTTATAAATTAATAATTTTAGGATCGTTCGATAATTACATACAAATATTAGAAATTTATTTTCATTTTTTTTTTTAATATTTTTTTTTTATTATTGCACATTTTATTGGCAACAATATCCGAAACAATGAGTCAGCTGGAAAAAAAAAAATAATAATAGCAATAATAACAAGAGAAGCAACTTGATAATGAGGAAAAATTTTAAGAAAATAAAAGAAAAAATAATAATACACATGTCGATTGTATTGAAGTGTGTTATACTTTCACCGATTCTAATGTTATATACACGCATTACGATGACAAGAGATTGAAAGTGAAAATTAACCGCAAATGTACATACGCGCATTGCTCCGTTATAAGTTGTCCTGTGAATGTTCTCATGTGCATACAAATGGAAAAAAAAAAAACTTATATATATTAAAAAAACAGCAATAAAAATATATATTATAAAAAAAATTTAAATTAAAAAAGAAAAACATTTCTTGGGAAGAAAAAAGGACAAAATTATTATCAAAGTCTGAATAAGTATAGTTACGAAATAAATTTTTGGATTTTTTTTTTTTTCTTTTCACTCTCATATATTGCGATTGTGTAACTCGGACATTGAATTTAACAAATGTATTTATTGAAATTAATTTTACGACCGTGAAAAAAAAAATATATGACCGCGATATTTTAGCTCGATAAATTTATAGAAATTTGAATTGATAAAATTTATTTTTTTTATTTTTTATACCTTTCGTGAAAGTTTTAGGTGATAATATTATTCACTTCCTATATATTTTAAAATTAGCAAGACATTAAATATGACATTATTTTAATAAGTATATTAATTATTTCAAGTAAAAAAAGAAATTAATTAACGAAAAAACAATTAAGTATTTTTCATTTTTATAATTAAAAAAAAATAAATAAATGATAATTAGGTGGAATACCAGTTGAAAAAACACCACAAATAGTACTCCTAACATTTGATGATGCTGTTAATGATTTAAATAAACAATTGTATGAGGATTTATTTGAAAAAGGACGTAAAAATCCTAATGGTTGTCCAATATCATCAACATTTTATGTATCACATGAATGGACTGATTATACACAAGTACAAAATCTTTATGCTGATGGACATGAACTCGCATCACACACTGTCTCGTAAGTCCTCGATTTATAATATTCGTCATTAATTACAATTGACGAGTATCGAGGCTTTGAAAATATATTTTTATTAATAAATATCCCCTGGGAATTTAAAACAGCAAAAATAATATAATATCATCTTTTTCTGCAGCTTGATAAAAAACTGATTATAAAAACAATAATTAAAAATTGAAAAAAAAAATCAGTAAACTATATTTTCAAAATGCTCAATTAATTAACTAAATTTCTTTTTTACTTTTGGCAAACGGTAAATTCAGTTTCAAGCTAAATGCCAGAAAACAATGGCCCCAGGAGGTGGTCGTTGGGTACCACAAAACTGAATTTACCTAGACCTCTTTATTTTTTATTTCTTTTTCTCTTTCTTTCTGGATTTTTCTTTTTTCTTTATCTCTGAAACTTTTTAACATTATGTATAAAATATATCACAATCATTCACAACATCTTAATATTCCTGAAACAAAAAAAATAATAATAAATGTAAAAAAAGAAAAACAAAAAAAAAAATACAATGAATCCCTGTAGGTGACTTTGGACCAGAGGAAACACCACAAATTGTACTACTTACATTTGATGATTCGGTAAATGATCTAAACAAAGGCTTGTATGCTGATTTATTTGAGAAAGGACGTAAAAATCCAAATGGATGTCCAATCTCATCAACATTTTATGTGTCACATGAATGGACTGACTACAGCCAAGTACAAAATCTTTATGCAAGTGGTCATGAAATTGCTTCTCATACTGTATCGTAAGTATACAAAATAATCATCATCATTATTTAACTCATTATTTATCTATTAAATTTTATAAGCGAGCTTTAAACGTCTCGTTATCATTTGCTTATACACAACAACAACAACAACAAAATAATATTTTTTTTAAAAAAACATATAATTTATCTAAAAATTTTCTTATTTTCACTGTTAATATATATATGAAACGCTTGTCCTGGTTTTAAAGTTATTTAAATATTTATAGCCTCGTGCTCTTCGATTTCTTTTTTTTTTTTTATTTATAAAAACTTGTAGTTGAATAATCAGATGATTTTAATACTAAATATATTTATGTAGACATAGTTTTGGTGAACAATTTTCGGCAAGAAAATGGTCAAGAGAAGTATCTGGACAACGTGAAATTCTTGCTGCTTATGGTGGTGTTAAATTGGAAGATGTCAGAGGAATGAGAGCACCTTTCTTATCTGTAAGCTAAAATAATAATAAAAAAAATAATATGAAAAAAATAATTTTAAAACATATATATATAATTTAAATGTTTAATTTAGGTTGGAGGAAATAATATGTTTAAAATGTTATGGGATGCAAATTTTACTTATGACTCATCAATGCCAATATATGAAAATCGTCCACCAAGTTGGCCATATACACTTGATTATAAATTATTTCATGATTGTATGATACCACCATGTCCAACAAGATCATATCCTGGTCTTTGGGAAGTACCAATGGTTATGTGGCAAGATTTAAATGGTGGAAGATGTTCAATGGGTGATGCTTGTAGTAATCCACCAACATCTGATGGAGTTTATAAAATGCTTATTAAAAATTTTGAAAGACATTATACAACAAGCAGGTAAAAATTTATAAATAATAAATAAATAATAAATTAATCATTGATAAATTAATAAAATATATTTTCTTTTTTAAGAGCACCATTTGGATTATTTTATCATGCTGCTTGGTTTACCCAGCCTCATCACAAAGAAGGATTTATATCATTTCTCGATACAATTGTTGCCATGGATGATGTTTGGGTTGTTACAAATTGGCAAGCTCTTCAATGGATTAGAAATCCAACACCATTGCAACATCTCAATTCATTTGAACCATTTGGTTGCAATTATCCAGTACGTTAATGAAAAAAATAAATTTATTTCTCGCTTCTTTATTTCATCAAAATGTATTTAAACTAATTGATTTTTTTTTTCTTTTGAAATAAATAGGACAGACCCAAGAGATGTAACAATGGAAAAGTTTGTAACCTTTGGCACAAAAGTGGAGTTAGATATATGAAAACATGCCAACCTTGTCCTGAAATATATCCATGGACAGGAAAAACCGGAATACCCAGCAGTCGCATTGACAATGAAATTGAAAATTAAATTATTATTATATTTTCGTATATATTTTTTAATATTTAAATTAATTCATGATACAATTATGAGAAATTATAAAAAAAAAATCAGTAGATAATTTTTTGTACAAAGAATCTTGAGAGATTAATTAATTTGATTTGCATAGAATAATCTTTTGATTATTCAACAGATTTATATTTAATGAAATTATTAAACCATGAGAAATCGTGTCATTCGTATATTAATAAATGTATTTGCCACGGATGTTATGAGCCAAGTGCACATGATGTTGAAAAAAAAAAAAAAAAAAACCTTGTTTTATCCCGGTATATTCAAAGAAAACAAATATCGCAATTTTTTTTATTTTCAATTTATTATTAATATATGATGAAAAAAATTATTTCGAAAAGAGAAAATTTAAAATATATTTTTAAAGATGTCATGGTATATTTATTTTTCGTTTTTAATAACGGAAATAATTGATTATTTTGTGGTGATGGATAAATACACCTCAAAGTTTTAAAAGCTTTTTTTCTTTTTTTTTTTTGACGTACTTGGCAAGTTCATAGATTAATTACAGTCGCCAATATTAATTTCGAGGATGAGAAGATATTTCAAGTATGAAATAAAAAAAATCCATAAAAAAGAAGAATAGATTTCAACTCGAAATTAATATTGACAAGTATAACTGTAAATTAGTTAAATAAAAGAAAATATTTTCATATGAAAACGTAATAATAACATGTAGAAAATAAGAGAGTAATTGATAAAAAATTAGTGTCAAGTTAATTATTAAAATAAATAAATAAACAATAAGTCGTAAGAAAAAAAAAAAATAGATGAAAAATTAATAAGAATTAGAAGAAAACAAAAGCCATTAATATTATTTGGGTTTTTAGATAAATATATAATTTATATATATTTGTTTTTTTATTATTATTAATTTTTTATTAAATACACAAACCACATGACTATCAAAAATTCAAAAATCTATTTTAAAAATATTCACTTTCATTTTTTGTTTTTTTTTATTACAATTTTATTTATTCTAATAAAATTATTCGAGTAATTTTTTTTTTTTTTTTTCAATTAATCAAAATGGTTTTTGAATTTTTATGTTTATTAATTATTACAATTATTATAATTTCATGATTATTATTATTTTATAATTTACGTGCATTAATTACAACGTGCATTTACAATTATATATGAAACAAATCGACGTTGTTTTTTTTTTATTTTCAATTAATTATTATTAATATTATAATAACTCAATTACGAGCAAAAAAAAAAAATTAAACTTGATAATGATCAAGAAATAAGTATTCAGATTAATGTATTAATTAGCTGCTCAATATTAATTGAAAAAAAAAAAATTATTTGTTCAATTTTGAAGTAAATATATCAACGCAAGATATACACAAATTATTATAAAAATTTACACATTATATTTTTATCAATTATTTTTGTATGAAAAATAATTGAAAAAAATTTACATTATTTTCTTGATAAAAAGAAAAAAATGTATTCATCATATAAAATTGAAAAAATACAGTTGTATTTTTATTTTTTTTCTTAATTATTCATTTAGAAAAATAGCGCTTAATCGGTTATTTCTATTTGATTAATTTTTTTTCTCTTTATTATGATTATATATATTTTTTTTTTCCTCATTTATATTTATATATAATTTAATTTATGTTTTTGTTTTTTAAGTATAAACTTTTTTCTTCTGCTTATAATATATTAAGAGAATAAGTGAAAAAAAAAAAAAAACAAAATTTGCGCCACCCTTTGCCCCCTACATGGAGAGAAAAAAAAAATACTTGCGTAATAGCACCCTTGTCACACCCCCTGTGTGGAGTAAAAAAGAAAAAAGAAAAAATATCCCCTTGGCAAATCAAAAGACTACCAATCGGAGGATAGCAGCAAAAAATTTTAAGCAATTTTGCTGTTAAATGTTTTTTTTTTTTGCTCATAATTTATGAACATATGAATATTGACAGTTTAAATGTAAAAATATTGAATGATAATAAATGTATAAATACAATATCTTTATAGTTTAATCATGAAAACTATCATGCGAATTAATTTTTATTATTTTTGATCTATCATAAGCAGAAGAAAAAAAATAATAATAATATACAATTTTTTTTTTCATATAATAATTCCCCTTTGACATAAAAGGAAAGAAAAAAAAAGAAAAAAAAATATTTCTACAATTCAAAGGGGTAAGAAATCTATCAATTGCACCCTTTTTTAATATTGTTTTTTTTTGTTTAATTCACAGAATCTACTGGGATAACATTTATGACTAGAACGCGTAGATAAATTATGGAAATTTATTTGATCATTACGCGTGCTCAGAACGACAAATGTGAAGAAAAAATGATACATCATCTTCATATTTTTTACCACATGAATTACAATGAAATGGATCATTAAAACCATGAAAACCCATATGAAGTGAATACATAACTTCTTTAGCAAATGAAATTTCACAATAATTACAGGTAAATGTTTTTTTAATACTTTCATTATTAATTTTATCATCAGTTATATTATTATTTTTTTTACTATCATTATCAGGTACTGATATTTCATTTGATAACTTTGGTGTTTCATTTGGCATTCCATTGTTATCATTAAATTCTTCTTCAATAACTTTTTTAACTACTAATTTAACAGCTTTACCTTTACGTTTTCTTGTACCAGATGGTTTATTTTGTTGTATAACATTATCTAATTTATCATCATTTTTATTACATTTTTCATCAATTTGTTTTTGTGATGATTCAATTTTTCCATTCGATGGAATATTATCTTCATTATTATCATTGCTAATTTGCAATGATTCTAATTTACTCAAATCAAGTGGAGTTGATATTTTTAATTCACTAATTTTATTTAAATTAGTATTATCATCATCATCCATTCTTTCTGTTGCATTAATATTATTTGTAATATTTTTAGCTATTTCACATAATAAATTATTTTGCAAATTTCTATTTTGTTTTTCAGCATATTCTTCATTTGTTGTAAGATTATTATCTCTTTGAAAAGCATTATTCATATAATGATTTAATGTTAATAATGGATTCATTTGTAATGCATTATTAATCATAGCAAGTTGATTTACATATTCAGCTGGTGACATTTGTGGTGTTGTTGTTACTGAATTTTGTATTGATGGACTTACTTGTCTTGTTGGTGTTGTTGTTATTGGTGTTGTTATTACTGCTGGTGTTGTTAATGTTGTTGTTGATGTTGTTGATGTTGTTGATGTTGTTGATGTTGTTGATGTTGATGATGCTGATGATAATTGATTATTGAGTGTTTCATTATCAACAGATTTGTTAATTTGTTTTGTAACATTTATAGTATTATTTTGTTTATTATCAGAACTTTTTTGTACAGGTTTTTGTTTAGGTCCTCTACGTGTACCATATGTATCAATAATTGTTAATAGATTTGGTGTACCATCTCTATTCAATATAACTTGTGCTGTATGATCTAATCTTCTTAAATGCTTTTTTAATGAGTGATAATATTTTGCTGCAAATGAACAATCAGCACATCTGTACTGAAAAATATCTAAATGGCATTTTTCATGACTTTTTAACATTGATTTATTAACACATGAATAACTACATTCTGTACATGCATATGGTTTTTTACCAACATGATTATCCATGTGAAATCGTAAATGATGTTTTAATTCAGTTACAAATGGACATTTTGGACACTCTAATCTTCTTTCTGGTCTAATATGAGTTGCATTGTGCTTCCAAAAATCAAATTTTGAAATAGCAACAAAATCACAACGTTTACAACGATAATTTTTTGGTTTTTCATTTGTTTTTTTTTTTCTTCTAGTGTTCATACTTTTAACAGAGTCATCTGGATTATCATTATCAAAATCATCAGATTTATCGTGTTGTAGTTCTGAACTATTTTGATCATTTGGAGTTAATTGAGAATTTGATTCTGGACTCAATTGAGAACATGATTGACGACTTGATTGAGAACTTGAATGAGGACTCAATTGAAGACTCAATTGTTGAAACATTTGTGCACCATTCATATATTTGTATGAATCAAATGGTGCTGAAAAATAACCACCACCTGGAGCTACAGCATATGGATATCTGTAAGTCAAAATTAAAATAGATAACAGTTAGAAAATTTTATTTATAAAAATTATCATTAATTATATAAATTTAATTTTAAGAATTATACATTTTCTTTTTTTTTTTTTTTTCCCAAAGTTTTTTTTTTTTTTTTTCTTTTTTTTTGTATTCAAATTATTTTCTTTTTACAGAAAAAAAAAAAAAAAATTTCACATTTAACTTTTGCCATTGTTCATCAAGACAGACAAAGTTAAAATATATAAAACACAAATGTATTTCACAGAAAGAAGAAAAAAAAACATACATTTCTAATTCTTTCTAGTCGCTTTACAAATTACGACGCATCCGACAGTCAAAAATCTTACGAAAACACGAAAAAAAAGGAAAAATTTCACGGTGAGTTCAACTCTATTAAAGTTAATCCTCTGCATGCTGTTTTTTTTTTCTAACGGTAAACTTACATAGAAAATATTTGCCCGACATGGGAAAAATTAAATAAACAAAAATTACATAGCTCCTAGAATTGAACTGACTAACCAATAGTTAATTTTACAATAGATAAATAATAATAATGAAAATTTACCTATTTATTGCAGGAGGAGAACCATAATTAGTTGGAACATTTTCATGATTATTTTGTGCACCAAGGTTCATTGGTTGATGTACATTCATTCTGGCAAATTGTCTTTGTTGATATTCCAAGATGTCGCGGTCAGTGTAAACTGGATGACCTCCTGGTGTCATCATACATGAATCAAATGATGATTCTGGTGATGGAGTACCAGTTGCAGATGAATTTCTACTTCCAGGTGAACATGATGTGGTTTTATAATTTTCTGGTGTTACGCCAGTATTATTATCATCAACTGGTTCATTTTTCTATAAAACAAGTGAGTAAAAAAATGTTATATATAATTTATTTTTTGATTGTGCTATCAGCAAAATGGATTCTCCGACATTTTATACTTTTTTATTGCGACTAGGGGAGATACTGACTATCAGATATTTATACGTTTATGCGGGGTAGAAAATGCGAAAGGGAAAGATGATGCAAGTTGTTTAGGATTACTCACCACAAGTTTGCGAGAAATATTCATATTGTTTGTGGCACCAGTTTCAAAGGCAAGCTCTCGTGCAGCTTCTACGATGGCTAATCTGTGTTGATAAATCATTCGTTCCTGTGCTGCATGTGCTGAAGCTTGATCAGCATGATCCCAATTTGCTCGCATTTTTATTTTCTTTTTTCGTTCCGGGCCTTTTACAACCACTTGAAATTATCCAGACTAAAAAGCAAAAAAAAAAAAAAGGTTAAAGGTTTGAGTATGATGATGAAAAAATATGTTTTTATGAATTTTTTTATGCAGATGTTGGAAAAAAAAAAGGATCCAAAGTTTTTTGACCGCGCCAGGTGAAATCGAAAAAAAAAAGGGGTCCTTTCTCCTTTATTTGCTGGACCCATTGTGACCAAGATTATATTATACATACAATAAAAAAAAATGAAAGAAGTATATCTATATATAAAAAAAAAACTCCAAAGCCGGAAAAAAAATTTTGGAAAATTGTAACATTTTATGCATTGAATCTTTTCATAATTTAAAAATTTTTTTTCATATTTTTTTGTTAAAAAAGAAAAAAAAAAAGGGGTTGGTCTTCGTCAATTGACCTTTTCCGATTCCTAGAAAGAAAATATAGACGAGAAAGTAGTTTGAAAACTTTTTGTGAGCAAAAAAAAAAAAAAAAGGAGAGATAAAAGTGTTCAAGCGGAGCAACAAAAATATGGTCGTGTTATAGTTTTTTTATTTTATTTTTTTTTTTTCTCACGAAGAAGACCTTCACTCTGGTGGATTTCAAAAAATTTGCAAAGCTACCGTGTCTTTATTTTCTTTTATGATACATAAGTATTCTATTTTTTTTCGGTTGATTTTTATTTATTTCTCTTTTCATTATCTTTGCCCCCTTCCAGCATAGCTCTTCAAAAGTTTGTCATTGTAAAATCAACCCATGCAGAGGCCCATAAATAACGAGTTCTTTCGACTTTTTCCTATTTTTCGTGTAAAAGACAAGTTTTTTTTCTTTTTTTTTAGTTTTTATGGTGACGGTGGTGTTGGAGCAGAAAAGACGAAGGTCTAAATCATTGAAAAGAGTGATGTCGATCAAGGACCCAATGAAAAAGAAAGAAACAAAAAAAGATAATAATAAAAGGTAAAGAAAAAAAACAAATAAATAATACATGAATTTTTAGAAATATTTAGAAAAATATATATAATTTTCTAAATATTTTAAGTACTAAAATAAATTGACTAAAATTAAAAAAAAATAAACAAATAATAACAAGTTTATAATCTAAAATATTTTTCATTTTTACTTTTTAGCACAAGAGCAACGTGAGGATGGAAGAAAATCATAAATATATGTGAGTAAAATATTTTTTGTCTAAAAAAATAAAAAGAAAATGAAAAATAATAAGAAAAGTTATATCGATCGGACAAAAAAGACAACGACTGAGGTCAAAGAAAAAACAAAGAAAAAAATAGTATATTTTACTATCGAAATACGAAATAAAGAATAATTCTTACTGAAATGGTCGACACAAGTTTTTATATATCACGAAGGGAGCCAAAAAAAAAAAAATAATAATAATAAAATAAAACATACAGGGGTAAATCAAGGAAAAAAAAATAATAATCCCCGCCTTTTTCTAGCTTTAACTTGTGGGATAATGATAATCAGTCTTCGTTGAGGAAATGCCCCACTCGATTAACAGATCGATCGATGGCTTTCTTTGCAATGGACCCCCTTCAATACACTTTATTTATTTTTTTTTTTTTTATTTCGATTCAACTCTCCCACACCCACTATATTCCACCCTCGTGCAAAAAGCATTGGACCAATGTTTTCCCCTATTGCAATGGCTTCAAATATATATTTTTATTTTCTCTTAATTTTTTTCTTCTTTTTTTTTTTTATGTGTATTATCAAAATGGCTATTTTTGCTATTTTATATTTTAATTAAAAAATATATAGATATATTTATCTAGTTGGTTTAATTTTATTAAATTACAAATTTTTTGTTTTGGAGTAATTTTACTTGAATTTTTGTTTGTTTGTTTGTTTGTTTTTTTTTTATTAACAAAATTATATTTTAATTTTATATCATGTTTATGATTTTGTTAAATTAATATTTAATATTTAGCTTGTGGTATTGAAAATTTAAATTAAAAAAAAAAAAAATTAATTTTGGAGTAACACAAAAGAAGAAAAATAATATAAAATTTATCATAGAAAATATATAATCAAATGAAAAATATAAAATATTTTTAAATAGAGAAAAAAATAATAATATTAAACGATGATATTTTAATAATATATTAAAAATAAGAGCCTATATAGCCACGTGCCTTTTCTTACATACAAATATTTAATCGTGCTATAAAAATAAATTTTAAAACAATGAAATTGCGAACAATGAATTTGTCGCCATTTAAAGACGAATTGAATTGAATATATATTTTTTTAATATCAATAAAAATTAACTTACATTGCTCTTTTGTGAATTATCAATCGATATTCAATCCTCCATATAAAATTTTCACAATTTCACAATTCACAATGTTTTTTTTTGGAGCACAAATAAAACTTTTTAAAGCAAACTCACAAAAAATAAAGTATTTAAATGTTTTTTGAATTGTAATTAAACAATTCAAAGTTAAATCAATATCGAATGAGAAAAAAAATAATAACTCAAAATAAATGAAAATTATTGAGAAACTCAGATGCTACTCAGACGGATATTCGTGTTCGACTGAGGAAAATCTAAACGTGTTTAGAGGTTTCGAATTTTGTTTAGCAAAGGGGCAGCTACCCTTATCCCTTCCTAGACATGACTTCCTTTAGCCAATCGTAGATTGTCGGAAATACGTAAAGCATGTATTTTTGCACCAATACCATCTACATAAGCCCCTCCTGTATACATAAATTTTCCGACTATTTCTATTTTTCATGTTTGCCTGGTATCCGGAAAATTTTTTAGTTGGTTTTTTTTTCATTTCCCTTATTTTCTGCATTCGCTTATACAACCCTCTCTCTCGCTCTTTCTCTTTCTCTGTTTTGTTAATCCTTTTTTTTCATATAATAATTAATAAATAATTAATATTTTTTGAGTAGTTTTTTGTGTAATTAAATTTGATGTTTTAAATTTATCTAATTACTTTTCAACTAAAGATAATAAATTGAATAGATAAAAATTTAATATTAATAATTATTTTGGTTTATAATTAAAGATGTTTAGTTTTTTAATATTTTTACAATTTATTGCTTGCAGGAAAATTATGGCATCAATTGACAATTTGAATTTGGAAATTTGCTAATCGATGAGATATATTGCGTCGGATACAGTTTGACAAGAAAACCGACGGAGAAAATTTAAAAAATATACTTTGAAAATGCAACACATGAGAGGTATAATGCCACGAAAATTCAAGGTAAATAAATATTAATTATTATTAATAAAGCAGTAAAAAAAATGTCTAAAAAATAGATGAAGAATTTTTTTGATTTTCAATCAACGTAATGACAACAATTTTATGATTTTAACTCTTTTTGGTTTATTTTTAAGTATATAAAAATATATATAATTATTTTTTTTACTCCAAAAAAAAAATAAGAGCATTCGTAACATCTTCATGAAGAAAAAAGCACTTGGTGGTTTTTGTTGTACTCCAATAACCCCGGCATCATCTTCAACACTTCCCTCCATATATTTTATTGTATATACCCTCTACAATACCAAAATATAAAATGTTTTTCAAAGCCGCTTTTATATGCACCTTGGACCCTTAAAATATAAACGATAATTCAATTTTAAAATATTCTAGCACGCGCTATTACTATATATATATAAACACCAACTCGCTCGCCATTATCGCTATGCTTGCTTGATTTTTTTCAATTTTTTTTTTAACAATTATTTATATAAAATATATAACATCGTGTCCGTAAATATTTGAAGAATTATAAAAAATAAGAACCTTTCATCTATGCCGACAAAAAAAAAGGCTGAAAAAGTTTTTCCTTTTTTTTTTTTATCTATTTTTTTTTTATTTTTCGTTAAAATTTTTTGCCATTATAATTTTTTTTTTCAAAGTGCCGTCGTCGGGTTTGAGCATGCATATAGTGAACTGCGAAGATTGGTTTTACCTCTCAGGGTAATTCACATTAAATATTTTTCTTGAAAAATATGATGAATAGTTTTTTTTTTTTGCTTCTTTTTTCGGCTTTTTAACTTTTTCCATTGTTTTTTTTTAGAGAATCTTTCTCTTCATGCTCTTAAATATTTTCGTTTTATCAACTCCATATTGTCAATAGAAAAACAAGAAAAATATTTGGAATTTCTTTTATAAGCAGGGTGTAATTTTTGTTAATCTCGTGAGAAAACATTTAACATGACAATAAAGCCGCATTTTTTTAAAAGATATGCTCCGTGAAAAAGAAAATTTGCATATTGCTTTCTGAAGCTTTTGAAACTATAAGTCTTAACATGTGTGTTAATCAAAATTTTTTTATTGTTTATCGATAAAACTAGAGTCTAGACATACCCCTAACTGTGAAAAATATATTTTTTAAAATTTGATTTTACGAAAACAGCATGTACCCGCATTATTAGTAATGTGGAGAATAGACAAAGCTTTCTTTCTATTTGAAGTTAACGGGATATTAGAATCTTAAGCCATTAAAAAAGTGGGAATACCCATTTTATTTTTTTTTTTTTATTTTCACAATACAAAAAACCATGAATTCTAAAAAGTCAGACGTAAATTAGCAACGTTTCAGTTCAAGCTTGAAATTTATTTCCCGTAGCTACATGAGATCCTTCAAGTCACATAATTTTTGCTTTTGATAAAACTGTTTTTCAAGAAAGAAAAAAAAAACGAAATCCGTGATGTCGCCTCACCCCAGGGTAAATCAGGAGCTACTTTATTTTTTTATTTTATTTTTTTTTCTTCAACATAAGCCATTGGTAAAAAGGTCTGATTAATGATGTTAAACTAACGGTTCTTCTATTGAGTTAAGAAAGCTTGATTATGCTGGAATCTTCAAATATTGCAACACTAACCTTGTAGACCACCCAAAAATGAAAACTATCTTTTGTAAAAATCCCTTTCGCTAAGTTAAATTTTCACAAAACAAACTCCTTTCTTGAAAAAATAAAAAAAACAAAAAGCATTAAAAAAGGAAAGAAAAAAAAAAAAAAATTACATCAAGGTCGTGTTACATATTTTTGGAAAGTTTTAAATGTTACAAAAACTCCTTGGGTTTTTATTGTAACACATAACTATTGAATTTAAATATTCTCAAATTTGCAAGAGTATATGTATATGGAAAGTTTTTTTTCTTCTTTTTTTTGTTTCTCATTATGGTTTTTCTGAAAAGTCGGCAAAAGATATTAAGTTTCAAAAACATTTAAGCAAAAAAAAAGAACAGAAATAATAATCATTAGTGAGTTTTTACAAGTGAATTTTATCTTTTTTTCTTCTTATCTAAATTGAAATCTGTATAGCTTTGAAATTGTTCGATCAAAAAAAGCATGAACCGCCTATTAAATTATAAACGCAAAAATTGATATTAAATATACAAAATAATTTTAATAAAAAAATGCATTACTGGCCAGAGTAGAATAAGTTGGACTTGCATGCGGTCAAATGATTAATTTATTATTTTAAAACCCCCTGAGCATAAAAACAAAATCCATGCTGTGTAAAGTACTCGTACACAATTCCCTCACTTACACGTGTAAAAATGTCACTCAACAAACTCTATTGTTCAATCTCAATCACAATAAGTCTGCCTTTCACCGACTAGACGCACCGTCATTGAAAAAATTTTGCAAAAATCATTCTATTTGTCAAAAGAAAAAAAGAAGAAATAATTCCAAAAGACAAAAAAAAAAAAAAAAAAACATGTGGAAATCATTTTAAATAATTTCGTTAATATAAAAAATTTATTTTTCAAGTATATTTATTCTGTTAAAAACTTTTT
>JAPYYR010002256.1:0-10643 GCA_030523065.1 Aphidius colemani
AAGAATATAGTTCTATTATTTCCTGCTTGCTTTCTCTGCTTGCTAGCGCGGCGAGCAAGCAAGGCAAGCAAGTAGGAAATACATGTCCCCACCCGGCTTTCGTAGATGCTTAAACAATGTTATTGTTGATACATCATTCAATTATAATTCTACGACAATGAAAAATAACCATAGCTCTAGCCGGAGTATTGAAAATTTTTAATTTTCAACTGGTATCGGGGGCCTCACGACCAAAAAAACGTTACCAATTCTTTTAAATTTAATTTTGGTATGGATAAAATTATTATCAATATATTGGGATTTATTTGCTTCATATTTGTTGATTAATTCGAATGAAAAATTATGTCACTTTCTAACTGTTCAAAACTCCCTCATCTCCCCACTTTATTCTGCGAGCAAAAATGTCGGACCACAGATCCTTCTTAGATCCACTCAAAAAGACTCAGAAGGTGAAATTTTTTTCTTCCAGTTGCGTTTTAATGTAGTGACTGGTTGTAACTAGAAAAAACTAGATTTATCGATATAAACCATATATTTAATACTCCTATATTGCGCATGAAGGTTAATTTTGTATTATTCCGAAACGGTGCAGACAATCTGTCTGTCTCAACCTTGGCGGTGATAAGAGTAGGGATTCGGAAACATTCGGAATAGCTCAACACATATACAGGTTTACTCATATGTGAGATCAGCTGTGTATAAACAATTATCTAACTGAATTTATTTCCATTATTGACGTGTATTTATTCATATTTTTAAAGAATATAATTAATAAACATAGGTACAATAAATAGGCAGTTATTGTATGTGATAAATTAATATTGTAAAAAATGAAGTGTTTTTTGTGTAACTCAATAAGTTGGGCTTGCATGTGAGCCGAACTCTGCCGAATCCCTACTCTTGTCATTGCCTGAAATCACGACAGACTAAGACAGAGAGATTGTCTGCACCGCTTGGGGATCATAGGTTCCACTTATGGGAAAGCATAGGCGATGTGCAATATAGGAGTATTAAATATATGATATAAACATGAAGACTAGAGACTCTGGGTATGTTCCGAAACCTCAGATTACCAGTGACGGGCAGGGTTGTTAATGTATAAAACATCATTAGTTTTGTCCATTTGTAGGAAACGTAAATTGGGATCCCCAATATGTAGAACTGTTGATTGTTGTTGGTAGACATAGTTTAGAAAATTATAATTCAATTACTATTTGATACTTATAAAAATTATGTGCTAGTTGTAGAGAGTTTTTTAAGAATACATAAATTAAATTATTATATTAATTATCATAATTATATTTTAAAATTTGTATATATTTTCAGAGCAAACTGTAAAGCAATTGACAACATCAACAACAGACAATAACGAATCAGATAACAATAACAACACGACATCAGCAAGTTCAAATTGTACAATCCTTAATGATGATTCAGAGTCAATTTTAAATAATAATTCAGATGAATCTGGTGCTGGTTTATCAGCCATCTCTTTTGTACCATCTAAGAAAAGAAAGCTAAAAGATTTCCACTATGACTGTGACAAGCAAAATGCTAAACATCAATCTTTTTACCCATCCAAACCATTGGTGATGCATTGTCAGATACAACAGCATACGTAGGAATATTATACTTTTTTTTTGATGATTCACGAGTTTCATCAATTATATTTGTATTAAATTAATATTATGATTAAGATTCACATAAAAATATGTCAACACTTACGAGTTTTCTTTTATTGGAGCTCCTTTAGTTGGATTAATGTGTTATGTTTATGAAATAATGAGTATCTGTTGTTATTAATATGTTTTTTTCTGAATATATATTCATCAGATTTGTTAATAAATAAATGGTATAAATATTCTGTTTATAAATTTTATAAATGATATGTTTACAAAATTTGTTATTATTAATGTTTATTAAATAAACAACAATTGTTTTATAGCTGAAGCTGGAGAGTGTAAGTATAGCCGGTAAGAGAGACAGTTTGAGCTTGTGAGAGATTAGGTGGGCTTTATCCGTTTTATCCTGTTTTAAATGTTTTACCCATGGATGATTGTAAACAACTCAAAAACCCTCCATTTTAACAACCCTGAAAGGGTGCATTCGTTTAATAAAAAATTTTTTTTCGTTTTCCACTTTCACCCTATAATACCGGCTATCCACTAGAAACAGAAAAAACGACAAAAGTAATAAAATTCTCCATGTAATTTCAAAGACTTCCCTTATAAAATTTTACATTCTTATGCCTTAATTTGACAATAACAAACAATAAGAAACAGTAACAAACATAAACAAAAATAACATCGTAGTAATTAATCCTTTAACATGTATTGTTATAAAAAAAATGTCATGTGTCAAAACGGCAAGATTCCGATTTCCGAGACAGAAGTTTTTTTTTTGTTTCTTACAGTAAATTACCTCAGGATTACGGGAAAAATACGGGAAAAATTCCTACGCGTGCGCAAATTGGTAAAAAAGTGACGTTTTCTACGAAAAATCACGATTTTTTCATTATATATGGAATAAATTTTTAGATAACGATAAATTTTAATATATTATAACTGAAACAGATTTATCTCGTTGAGACAAAAAAAAAGTTGAATAAAAAATTTCGATATCTCGATTATTTTTTGCTCCAGAATAGTTTTTAAATTTCGATATATCGATTTTTGTTTTTTTTTTCAAATTCAATAATGGCTATCGATAGAACTCGCAAAAATGACAAAAAAAGTCTATATAAGTATTTCGATATCTTGAATAATTTTCGAGTTATTAGTTTTTTTTATTAACATAAATACAGTTTTTTTTTTTTCTTTATCAAGTCCAAATTTTAGATTTTAAAAACATTAGCGGAGAGTAGGAAGGGAGGGGCAGGGGGATAAAGGGAGGGAGAAGGGCGGTTGGAAAGAGTAAATTACAGGGTTACCAGATGAGATGCAACTAATATATGTAAATTACAGGGTTGCCAGATGAGATGCAAATAATAAGTGTAAATTACAGGGTTACCAGATGAGATGCAACTAATTTAATGTCGCGTATAACAAGAATTAATACTTTTTTTTTTTTAAAAAAATAAAATTTGAGCTTTTTTTTTTAAAAAAAATTTTTGAAAAAAAAGTGAACATAAATTTTTATTTTTTAAAAAAAAAAAACAATTGTATTCCTGCTTACTAATACGTAACAAACGAGAATCAGTCCTTTTTTTTAAAAAAAAAAAGCAAAATTTGGACATTTTTTAAAGAAAAAAAAACAGTTTTTATATACAAAAAAATATTGATAACTCGAAAATTATTCGAGATTTCGAAATACTTATGCAGACTTTTTCTGTCATTTTTGCGAGTTCTATCGATTGCCATTATTAAATTTTGATAAAAAAAAAAAAAATTGATTTATCGAAATTTAAGAATTTTTCTCGTGCAAAAAATAATCGAGATATCGAAATTTTTGACTTAACTTTTTTTTTGTCTCAACGAGATAAATCTGTTTCAGTTATAAAATATTACAATTTATCGTTATCTAAAAATTTATTCCATATATAATGAAAAAATCGTGATTTTTCGTATAAAACGTCACTTTTTTACCATTTTGCGCACGCGTAGGAATTTTTTCCGTATTTTTTCCGTAATCCTGAGGTAATTTACTGTAAGAAACAAAAAAAAAACTTCTGTCTCGGAAATCGGAATCTTGCCGTCAAAACTACCACTACAAAAAACAGCTTTTACCTATCAAATTTTGGCCGGTATTACAGGGCAAAAGTCGAAAACGAAAAAAAAATTTTTATTAAACGAATGCACCCATGCACCCAAACGTAAAATTTATTCTGCCCTGTGAATTGGACTGCAGATTTCGTAATCTTGCCCCAATAGTCAACAAACTAGTAGTTAAAGAAATTTAACCACTGTTCAACTGTAACTGTCGACGAAAAAACCGGCCCTCAATCAAACAAAAAAAAAAAAACAAGTTTTTACTCCAAATAGCATAAATACTGTTAAATAGTTTTCTTGCTCACATCCCTAAACGTGCCAATATCGACATCAACCGACACCGCTTTTCTAACCCTGAAGACTGAATAATAAAAAGAATTGTCGAAAATAAAAGATCACGCTGGATATAAAAATGTCTTAATGTTATAAAAAGAGGATATAAAAAACTAATAATAGAACACATTCAAGTATGTAAAATCGGTAAAATTCTAAAAATGTAGAGTTACAATAAATTTAGATTACTAAAAATTATAATATAAAATAAAAAAAAACCAATGATAATTACAGAATGACTGAATGCAGTGAATCTTCGTCAAAACAAGGCACTTCAGTTGAAATAAGTGAGCACGAACGAGACCTCGCACAAAATGCTCTATTAGAATTCCAAAAAAAGTCATACACAACTTGTTTAACTTATTTGAATAAACTGGAGTCATTGAGGCCTAAAGATTTAAAAGTCATACACAATAAAATAATTGTTGAGTATTATAAATGTGATTTTAAAAAAACAGAACTAGCCAGAAAAACTTTAAACGCAGTTTGTGGTAACCCAGTTTTTACTGATGCACCACAAGGCACATCTGAAGATGTTGAAAAATGCGTTATGCGATATAATCAAGCCGTTCTACATTACCATACACGACAATATGAAGCTGCACTCCAAATTCTTAATAGACTTTTTACATTTGTAGAACCACTAGGTTTGCTTTTTTGATTATGTAAAATTTGTGCTTATTATTTGATACTTCCATAAATTCTATAATATTTCTTTTTTTTTTTTTAGAAGAAAATTTGGCATGGAAAGTTTGCTTACTCTTAACTGAACTTTACATTCAAACAAATCGACTTGATGCAACTTTATCATTAATAAACTACGTTGAGAGTCAATTTATTTGTTCATCTGACACGATGAAATCTTCATCAAAATCTGTTGATATATTGAATCCAACCAAGACACCGTCAGTATCAAAAGAAACAAAACCACCAAAGAAAGATAATACTGATTCTCAAAGTGATTTGTTCCGTTTGAAATTACTAAAATACAAAGCACGAATTCATCTGCTTTTACATCAACCAAAATTATGTCAAAAAGAATGGGATACGATGTCGTTAGTTGGTGCTCCGCAAACGACATCAACATTTTTTTTGAAAGCCCATTATGAATACGTACTTGGTAATTACGATCAATCAATAAAATTATTAAATTCAGCCACGGATAATTTAGATTACAAATTATGTGGTGAATCCACAGCAGTTATTTATTACAACAATATGGCTTGTATTAATTATTCTCGTTCAAAGCCAAATTTAGCGGCATTTTATTTGGAGAAAGCATTAGAAGAAAATAAAAAGTCAATCGAATCAATTCGCAGTAAAGAGACAGATAAAGATCCATTATCATCACAACCAGTATATACACTTGGTGGTGATAAACATCACGAACTAATGTTTAGTTTAGGTATTTCACTTTTACAAGCTGGACAAGCAACTAGAGCATTTGATTGTTTTCTTGAAGCAGCCCAAAGACTCCAAAATAATCCAATCCTATGGCTAAAACTTGCTGAATGTTGTGTCTATTGTCACAAACCATCCAATGAAGTTGACTTTGATGTCATGAAATTTCGAAATTGCTTGGTTCAAAAAGTCATAGGAAATGGTAACAATAAAAAAATTATATTATCATCTAGATTGAATACTGACACAAAATATCATTGCGAGAGCTTATCGTATGCAATACCACAACCAACAATTGAATTTGCCATGTTGTGTCTTAAAAACGCACTGTTTGCTTTGCCAAAAGAAGAAAATATACCATGTCCATCATCAAATACTAGTTTACCATATAACCCATCAGTTAATTTATCTAGTAACAATACAAGTAGTTTACGAGAACCAATCGGAAGCTCAACACAACCTAGTATTCTCAGTACGCATCCATTAATGTCTATCACACCAATTACGTCGCATGCAACATGGATTGAAGTGATGAATCTTAAAATAGCGATACTTGCTGCATCATCATATGTATCACTTTGTCTCGGTGATTATACGGTTGCATTCGAACATGCAAAAACATTATTAAAAATTGAAAAAATACCAGGTGCTTATAAATTATTAGGAAATTTATATGCTGCTGAATGCTTAATTTTAATGGATAAAATAAATGATGCTATTGATTATTTGAATATTCAGGATCTTCTTGATTTGGATTTGTCAATTGATATGCTTGATGTTGAAAGTGAGCAAGATGATGATTGTAATCGTAATGTATTTGCCTTTAAACATAGTAAGTTTTTTTTTTTTTTTTAAATCTTTTTAGATTCTATCTTTACTTTTTTTTACTGTTTTTAGTCTTTTTAGGCTTTTTGAATTTTAAGTACTCTTATCGTTTTTTTTTTTTTTTTGTAGAATGGTTTCCAAAAAGTCTGAGAACGGCCAATGCAGTGATGCGGTATAACTTAGCGGTTGCTTACGCAATAAGAGGAGAACTTGATAAATCGGGGGAAACACTGAAACAAGTATATATGTCAAAAGGATCAGACTGCGATGTGCCAATTCATGTCATTATGCTTGCATTGTACATTGAATTGCAACTTGGTAACTTTTTTTCAGTATTTTACAAAAATATTTTCATATGTAGGGCATTTATTCTACGTCAGTTTAGTCGGTCCAACCCACCAAATTTGTAAATGTTTTTTTAGTAGTCATAAATTCAATTCTAAATGCTGCGAGCAATAGCAAGGGGGTGGGGGCGCTGAGTGTCACGAAACTTTCCCAATAGCCAGCGGCTTTTACTATGCATGCACGCTGAAGTCACGCCGTGCATGGACTAACCGTGCTTGCAGAGTGTATTCATAAAATGTACAAACAGATAGAGACTGTAGTTAAATTAAGTGCACGCAAGTGCATGCACTGACGTGCCTGCATCTTTGGTTATCGGGGTTAATTAACTTTTGTTCGAGTTCCTCACCTTATAAAAAATTTTAAGAAAAACGCAGGTAGTTTCGAAGCTAGTTATGAGTTGAGGTGAATTCATATTGTGACACGAGGCTATCATGGTTTACCTTGTTGTTATTATTGTTAAGAAAAAAGTATAATTAAATAATGGTAGTGTGCCAGAGGTCTAGTCTTCATGGCCACATGATTTACGTCAGGGGTGCTATTCTCGGTCGTCAGTCTGCGACCTAAAAAGACTAGAGGCAAGTACCGGTAAAAGACTGCGGTCCATCAAAGATAGATTTTATGTGCGCATGCGTGAGTGATAGAGAAAACGGACCACACGAGTCATAGATCATTTTATGTAAAAACCGAATTCACTTAAATGCTTTTTATAAAACTTGTAAAATGACTAGAAAAATGAATAATTAAATGATACTAAGGTATGAAACTTCAAATTATATTTTGATGATATTAAAATGAAGTAGGAAAAAGGTCTATCATAAACCGCAAACATTTATTATATTTCGTTATTTTATTTGAAAAAAAAATTGTTGATGATTTAATTTGTTAATGAAATATCATTTAATTTGAATGGAATGTTTTATAATGAAGTAGTTTGAAAGGTTATGTATGATAATACATTCTAAATGATTGAATGTTATTATTATGTTCTTTTTAAAATTATATAGTACAGTTATAAGATGTTTCATATTTGCCACAAGAAATTTGTTTTTTTCACTTCACCACTGTGTATTAATCATAGAAAATACTCGTTCACAGTTAGTATTATGTGCTGGTATATCAAAAAAATATTCTGTTACTTTTATAATTTTAGAGCAGCTTTCTTCACATTTATTAGAAACAAAAAATCCACAATTCTTTCAGTCTATTACCATATACAAGATAATAAACAAAAAAAAAAATGAGTATATGTGAGACTTGTTTGAGCTGCTATCTGAAGGCGTTGAGTAAGTTAAGTAATCAAATAACTTTCTTGACTGACGCTGTGCTCTGTAGTCTGCGTAGTGCGTAGTCAAAAAATAAAAAAAAATCCAGAAACGAAAAAAAAAAAAAGTTGACAATCCAGGACCAAATCAGGACGTTATTTTGAGAAAGGCCCTTTTTTTAAATGTCCTGATAGAATTTTGCATATAGTAACCCTAATAATGGCCTGCAAAGCGCACCAATCAGTCTAGTCTATTTAAAAATAAAATGTAAATGAAATTTGAAAAATAAAATACAGATGAATATTGTAAATTGAACTATTCAGAAAATAAGTAAAGTCCGTAACTGATATTTTTTGTATATGATATTTTAAAAGCAGCATTTAACTTCTTGAAAAGGAAAAAGTACATATATATGAAGTGAAAGAAAAATACTTATGGAATTTCTAAAGATTTTTCTTAGACTACATTCTATTGATTACCGAATTGTAAAGTTTTAACTTTTAACATCCATTAATTAAGTCTTTCATTCTCATTTTTTTCGGGAAACAGAAATATTATGTTGACTGTATTTGTTTACACGATCAGGATATAGTAATGCTTCATCTACTTTACATAAATTTTATTCATTTATATAATAAAATAAATATTATTTGATCATTTTTTTATATTTTTTTTGAACGAATAAATATAAGTATAGAAGCGACATCCGGCGATACTTGCGAGACGAGACCAAGACCGAGACCTAAAATTTTTTTAACACCTAGACCGGGACTGAGACCTGGTGCAAACAAGCGAGATCGATACCGAGACTCGTTGAATCTCGTCTCGTACTGAATAAAAGCCTAGTGTGTAGTGGAATAAGTTTAGGGTTAAATAAATAATTTAATTAGAAAAAAGAGGGCACTTATAACTATCATACACTTTATGTAATATGATACGTATCATACGAAAACCGTTGAAATACCCATTACATCTTAGCAGACACCCCCAACATACGTTTTAGTCCTATTTTTTTAACTGTCGTCAGGTTCTTTGATGAATTCGTAATTTTTGTATGTTAGTAAATTTGTATAATCAAAAAAAGAATTCTATTAATATTTGGCGTATAACAGATGATGTTTTTACTTTTTTTTTTTTTACAGATCATGTAGACATTGCCAGATCGATAGCCAAGCAGCATTGTCCACAGTATTGGTGATGTTTTTCAAACTCAAATGTGTCTTTGTGAGCAAAGTTTCCATTGTCCAGTTTCCATTGAACTATTCGAAAAAATCCTAATTGTACTTCTGTTGATCAATGATTTGTCTTAAAATTTATCTGATATGAATTGGTTTACAATTATTTGTTTTTTAACAGTGTAATTTTGACATTTCATTATTATTCAATAATTGACAATATTGTAAAATTCTTGTTTTTTTGTATATATATATAATTCACACAGCGTTCTAATTTATAATTTAAAGTTTATTGAGAATAAATGTTTTTGAGTCATATTTGTACAAATGCGCGAATCGGTTAAAAATGAAGTTAAAATATTCAAACAATCAAAAGACATGAAATTTCAAAAAATTGTGACATTTTTTTTTATATTTCGTCTTTCGATTATTTAAATAACGAATAATAAATGGCTTTTTAAAGACATAAATTATGGATTGATGTTTTTTTTTATTTCACTCATGTTGTTTAACTAATGTTAATTTATGAAATCTTCGTTGTATGATTCTTTTATATTCATTAAGCCGTGAATACCATGATAAAATAATATAATTAAAAATAGCAAAATACAACTGACTATGATAAACTGGCTGGATCTTTGATAAGAGCTTGTCCAGATGCACTAGGTTAAACTATATTTGTTGGTATAGAAGTATCTATACGAGTCGAGGTGAATAATGTAAAAATTAACTTCTTTTCAATAGTAATCTATCGGAAAAAAAGAAAAAAAAAAGTCAAGTATTCAAAATTGTCACCAATTATCATTTACACTTAACACTTTATCATTTGCGCTTTCCACTTAATCATTTTACAGTGTTGTGAAGTATTCTCTGTCGCTAGAATCTAGTTGTCACACATTCTCAAGTCAAAGTATTCCCAAATCCATAAATTCTTTATCACAAAATTTCTTAATTGCAAGTTTTCTATTTGAAAGAAATTCTTATTAAGATAGTATGGTAATGACAATAAATCTCTAAACTTTACGTTCTTAATTTCAGTAATTATTATTTAAACGATATTCATTGAACAATAATTCTAATAAACATATATTGTATAGAACATAAAGTCGATATATATGAATAAATCAAATCAGTGCATTTGTGGAATAGGATATAAGTTTTACAGTTAATTCCATTACACATATTTTCTATACAACATAATGTCTCATACACGCTTAGTGCGAAAAACACATCTTCTATTTCCCATGATTTCTTTTTGCTCATTTTTACTGAAAATTCGATGGTAACTGATGGTAATACGTCGTTAATATTGTATTCTATATTTGAAACAGAAAATTTGCTTTTCAACACTGATAGTCTATTTCATAGAATCCTCATCAGATGTCATTCCTTTGACGTTATTAAATTTTGTGAAAGTACTTTTAAATATTGAATATTTTTTTACTTTTTTAAAATAAAGGATTATTTATTTATTTATTTATTTATTTTATTAATAACTCAGCTGGCATTGCCAAATTAAAGAGCCTTTCATGATAAATTACATTTTCCATTAATTACATTAACAAATATAATTAACTTTTCATTTGTTACAAACT
>JAPYYR010002257.1:0-12922 GCA_030523065.1 Aphidius colemani
ATAAATAATTAATAAAAATAAACATATATATAATATTAATTTGACTTTATTTATTTATTTAATTGTGTTTTAATGTTTTTTTTTTAACAAAAAAGAAAATTTGTTGCATTTACAAGATGCCGTATCGTACTTACTAGTAATAAATACAAATATATATATTGACACTAAACACACTGTCAATTTTTATCAGCACTTTGACACATGACATGAAAAATAAACAATATAATTTTTTTATTTTGAAAAGATTATACAGTAAGCTGCTTAACGTCAGCTTCTTTGATTACCCATACAAAATAGGTCATTGAACTACTCAATTTATTGTTATTATTATTATATTTTATAAAATTTTTATTCTTTAATTTTGTTTGATTCATTAAAAACAATTGTATATGAATTGGGGCATTTTTATTAATGTCAATAAGACCATGAAAGACTTATTTTTTTTTCTGTTGGATAATTTTATTTATTATTCAACAAAATGATTTTGCATTTGTCGATAAAATTGCATAAGAAAAATGATATATCCCACGTAAAATTGGCATCATCATCATCATCATCATGACCTTTTATTGATTATAATTTGTGGGTGAATTTCATCATTGTTTCTAACATTTTTATTTTCAAATTATAGAAATAATATTTATTATTCTGTAGGTGAAAAAATAAATGAAAAATTACATCCTACCTTTTTTAATTTAATAAAATATATGATTAATAATATTTTTTTATAATTTTGTTTCAGAATAAACACAGTATGTATGATTAAAAGTATTACACTACTCAAAAGATGAAGTCAATTATTACTTTCGTACTGTTGTTGCCTTTTGTGCTGACAATAAAACTCCAAGAAAATGAATTTACATTTGTTGATGAGGCACCATCACATTTGAGCTCTGTTTTATCAGATGATTATTCTAGTCAGCAACTGACTAATGATGATGAACCAATTGAATACACAAAAAATTGGATGCCAAAAAAATTCAACAAAGTACGTATTATTTATTAAATTCATTTTAATAATTTTTTTAAAAGTCTTTTTGCATTTATTATTTACTTTAATAAATGAGTGCAGTTAATCATAATATTTTTATTTTGTCAGATATATTTTGCCAATTGATTGACGCTTCATCTCATCGAGAAATTTTCTTATAATTGTCCATCATAATTTAGCTTTAAATTATTCACTTTAATTTTTTAACATGTCAATAAAATTTCTTTTGATAATGGCTAAATAGAGAATCAATTAATTGATTTTTATTTTATATTTACAGAATGGATACTCGATGTATTTTGATAAGGAACACAGTCATTTAAATTTAAAAAATCATGCAATCAAATATCATCAAAAAGAAAAACGTTCAGTCAACCATCAACAACTGGTAAAAATTAAAATAAATAATAATATTTTTTAAAAATTAATAGATAAATAAATTAATATTAATAATATTATTTTTAGGTGGATGAAGATTTTGAGGATAATTTCGAAAAACAGCTACCAATTCTTAAATCAAGTGATGATTCTCGTCATTTAAATTTACAAGTTGAAAATAATTCATTTCGTGATCGTCTTGATGATGGTTCTGGAATTCCTTTTGAAGATGGTGAAGATGCAGATAATGATGAAGAAATTTATGCGGGGCATAAAGGAGAGACAGAGTTGCCTATACGAGGAATACCATTTAAACCATTAAAGCCAAATGACATTCTTCCTATACCGACGGTATATATTATTTACTTACTTAATATCTACTCAACTTTTAAATAATCAATGGCTTAAATCTTTTTTCATGCTCATTCAATTTACCTGTAGTCTTGTCTTTTCGAAAAACCAAAAAAAAAAAAAAAAAAAACCAAGAATCATAACAAATAAAAAAACATTATTCTCTTCTATTTTCTTTTTTATTCTCTTCTATTCTCTTTATTCTACTAGTCTTTAAATTTTTTTCAAAATTAAATAAAACTCCATTAAACTAATAATTGAAAAAAAATAAAAAACATTCTATGAATGAGTTTTATTTAAAATTGAAATATTAATTATTAAAAAAAATTAAAATATATATAAATTAAAAAAATAAATCTACACAATTTTAATTAGATTAGTTGATAAAAATTTTCTTGAACTTGTAACTAACAAATAAATATTCTTCATGGCAAACAATCGCATTTACTAACAATTTCACAGATACCACCATCAACAACAACAACAACAACAACAACAGAACCAACAACAACAACAGAACCAACAACAACAACAGAACCAACAACAGCACCAACAACAACAACAACAACAACAACAACAACAACAACAACAACACCAACAACAACACCAACAACAACAACACCAACAACAACAACACCAACAACAACAACATCACCATTAATAAATACTGATGTTACTTTGGAACCATCAAAAACGCAATTTCAAATTAATGGTACTGATAATAATACAGTAACAGAAGAAAGTGAAATTTCTTCAAATGAAAATAATACATCGACAACTATTCAATTACCAACCGGAAGTCAGGATACCAATAATTCTACGGACGAGGTAATAATGCTTCAACGGCTTATAAATGCTTTTTTAATTTTTATTATTTATTTTTTATACTTTTATTATTTCTTTTTCCATGGATTTCTTCTCTATTCATTGTTATACATACATACACAATAGTATTTATTATTTTAATGCTTTATTATTTATTTTTATCATCATTTAGAAATAATTATAGAGAAAATTTTATTTATTTTTTTATTTTTTTTTCAAACATCTTTGAATTATTGTTTTTTTGTTTTTTTTTTTTTTTTAATACCTGATTATTTATAATTTTAATTATTAAAATTTTTTTATTAAACATAGGTAAATAACTCAACTCCACCAATCCCACCAATAAGTACAGGAAATGAAACAACTGTATTACTACCAACATCAGGTGAAAATCATCCACCAAAACTAGATAAAAGATTGAACAAATTAAATGTCACAGCCGGTAAATTATTGCGTTTTGTTATACCAGAAGATATATTTAGTGATTCTGAAGATGGTAATACAAGGAAATTACGACTGAGCTTCCTTGACGACAAAAGTATTCCAGTCAAGTCATCTCACTGGTGTCAACTTAACAGTACAACACAAGAAGTTTATGGACTTCCTCTTGAAAATGAAATTTTTACTTGGACAAATGTTGTTGTTGCATCAGATAGTCAAGGTCTCAATGTATCTGACGAGCTTTCAATTCATGTTCTACAACATCGTTATAGTAATATAGCTAATCATCAATTTAGTATTTATTTAAAAATTAATCAATCTAATGAATTTCCAAAAGATGTTGATTGGAAAATAAGAGTTGTTGAAAATTTATCAAAACTATATAATGATAATGATACAAGCCAAATAACAGTACGTGGAATTAGTGCTACTAATTCAGGTCAATTTAAATTTACCTGGGCTAATGACAGTATTTCACCTCGTAATTGTTCAAAAGATGATATTACTGAATTATTCTCAGTACTAGCTTTAAGTGAAAATCTAAAAATACCAAGTAATCAATTAAAAGACATATTATCACCACAAATGAGTGTTGAAAGTGTTGAAGCACAAGGTTTTGGTTCATGTGGTTACTTCAGTTTACCACCAATTACAACAGAAAGACCACCTTCTTCTGAACAATATGAACATCCGATGATAAGAAATAAAATTAATCTTGTTAGTGCCACTATTGGACAGCTATTAGTATTTCAAGTACCTAATGATACATTTTTTGACAAAATAGATATCGCAACAAGAAATATGAAATTGTCATTATTAACAGGTAATCATACGACAATACAGTCTAGTGAGTGGTTACAATTTGATAGTAAAAATCAAGAATTTTATGGCTTACCAATGAAAAAAGATTTACCAATGGAAAAAGATTTACCAATGGAAAAGGATTTACCAATGGAAAAAGATTTACCAGTGGAAAAAGATTTACCCAATGCAAAAAAAGCATATATACTTCGTGCAACTAATAGTAGAGGTCAGTATTTTATTTTGTTGATTTATTTAACTAAATTTTTTCTTTTTCTTTTTTCGACTAATTAGTAATGTTTTTTTTTTTTTTTTTTTTTCTTATTTTATTTTAACAGGTTTATCTGCAAATAATCTTTTAACTGTAGAAATACATAATTCACAAGAAAAATCTTATTCTATTGAATTTTTAATGACTTTAGATGTGCCATATAATGTATTTTCAAATTCAGCATTACAAAAACGTACATTTATAGAAAAATTAGCTGAAATATTTAATGATAAAGACACAAGTATGATTGAAATAAATAGTATATATGAATCATCAAACAATACTGTTGTAATATGGAGAAATAATACATTATCAATAGATTCATGTTCACAAGTTGAAGTAGATAGATTAAAGTCAGTATTAAAAACACCCTATAGAGCAGTATCACAACGTGTATTAGACATAATGGGAAGTGAATTTAATGTACCACAAATTGATGAAAGACCACTTGGTTATTGTTTCGATCCTTCTATAACTACTGAAACACAAACAATTGTTACTACACCGAAACCACCTGGTTATGAGGGTACATATGATGATTATATTATGACATTTATATTACCAGCAATAATAATATCAACAATGTTGTTATTTGCTGGTATTATTGCACTTGTATTATATAAACGTAGAAGTAGTGGTAAAATGAGTGTCTGTGAACATGATGATGAACGTCAAAGTTTTCGTAGTAAAGGTATACCAGTTATATTTCAAGATGAACTCGAAGAAAAACCAGATCCAGGTAATAAATCACCGGTAATATTGAAAGAAGAAAAACCACCATTACCACCACCGGAATATCAAAAATCTGATGATGGTGCTGATGAACCAATGCTACCAAAAGGACATTCAGAAGAACCATATCAGCCACCACCACCGTTTGCACGTAATTCTGATAATAATAGACAAAATCGTCCAAAACCAACACCAACATACAGAAAACCACCACCATATGTGCCACCCTAACAAAATAAGATCATATTACAAACACGTAATTACATGACAACAGTACTTGGAGATAATAAAAATATTAAAATGCATAACCAAAAGAATCATCGAAAAAAAAAACAACAAAATGATTGTCATAATTATATCAATAATGGTAACTCGATTATTCACAATGACAAACAATCATTGACTTTTATTTAAATATGTTTTTTCTTAAATTTTATTATTATTATTAGTTTGCTTATTTTATTTTCTATATTTATCGAGTTACTATTTCGTTTTTTTTTAACCAGCAATCAGTGCCATTTTTTCCTGTAAGCAATAACGACTGTTTTTCATATTAATATAGATTTTTAAAATGATTATGTCTCCAATAAAACGTACAGAGAAATGAATAAATATTTTGATGATTTTTAAAATTGTCGTTGTGGAAAAAAAATATATATATATAAACAAAAATAATGCACAGAAACTTAAAAAAGTCAAAGATTTTTTAAATTTTAAATTTTATAAATTTACACAAAATTAGTTTGAGTTTTTTTAAAAAATACAGCTTCCATTGGTATGATAATACTGAAAAATAATTGAATAAAATATACGTATTATATTATTTCAAGTTTTATAAAAAAAAAAAAAATCTACTATTGGCAGTTATTAATTTTACACTTTACAATATAATTTTTGCTGCTATTTTTTTTTATTTAAATTGACTAAAAAATATATCTGTCGCACAAAAAATATAATTTTTGCCAATAAATTTTTTTATTATTAATATAAATTATTATTATTATTAAAAAGCTATATGAAAAAAATATCATAGAGCTTTAAAAAACAAGTGCGTACTTTGAACAATCGATTCTCCGGAAAATGAGAAATTTAATTTAAATTTTTACCTAGTTATCAAGCCAAAAAAAAAACAAAAAATATAAAAAAAAAAAATCAATCAATCAATTAAAAACAATTAATTAATTATCCACATAAAGAATTGTTAAGAGAAAAATTTTTTTATCCTCTTTTTCACAATAAAAATAATAATTATAATGATACTTTAATTAAAAGAAAAAAAAAAAGGAATTAACATTAGTTTATGCTGATTTTTTTTATAATATAAAATTATTTCTTAAATAATATTTTTAAAAAAAATTTGAATCAAGCAAATGATAAGTAGAAGAAATATATGAACAAAAAAAATATCTATATTATAACAAACACAATGAGTTTATGACAAGAATTTTAAACAAAAAAAACTTTATTATTTCAAAGAATTGTGTTACTGTCAATTTTATTCTAACGTACTTACGGAAGACGTGTGAGTCTCAATGTTATTGAAAAATAAATACATAAAATTAATAACAAGATGAAAATGATAAACAAAAATTATCACTTATCAGTTATCACACATGTCAAAATGTCTTGTCAAACAAAAACATGTCATAGACAAAAAAGAAATAAAAAATACTAACATAGAAAAATTAAAAAAAAAAAAAAATGTCTGTGTAGTTTAGTAATTAAGAAAAAAATATATATAACAACAGATAATTAATTAATTTTTTTATTCAACTTCAAGGTAAATTAGTAATTTCTAATTTTTGAATAAAACCAATTTTGTATTTACAATTTTTAACATTTTTATAAATATATATGAAATTTTTATTTTCATCAAATATTATTTTATTTTTTAATAATGAATCATTATTATTACATGATTAATTAATATTTTAACATTATTTTAATTTTTAAAAATTCATATCGTGCTTGAAAATCACATCATTCGTGTCCATTGAAAAATTATTGTTTAAAAATATGAATTTAAAAAATACAGATTTAAATCACTGCTTGAAAAAAAACGATATCATTTACATGAAAAATTACATTTTTAAAAAACCACAGGACAAAGTAATTTGAATAAAACTATTGTTAATTCATTTTGCCTATTTAAAGCTCTTAAACTCGAATGAATATTTTAAAAAATTTAACTGCACAAAGATAATAATATATTAATTTTCTGCAGTTGACAAACATTAAAATTGTTCAACAATTTTTTTATACAAAATATAAAACGACATGGAATATTTAAAATAAAAATTGATTAATAAAAAATAATGAAATCATTGTCAATAAATATTTGCGTGAATTAATAAAATTTGCCTGCGAATTGTAAGATTATTTTTGTCAATAATAATTAATATACTTGATGGCTTTTTAGTGTCAATAATATTAAAGAGAAAAAAATAAGGCAGCAGAGTCTAAAAACAATAAATTAAAAAACCATGATAATAATCCAATTTTAGTTTTAAAAAAAAGTCCGAATAAATCACGCAAAGGGAGGAAATGGATCTCGATTGGACGCAGAAAAAACCTGGATAAATATAAATATATACATATTAAAAAATAAAATAAGGCATTTACAGTTAATATATATAAAAAAAAAAAATGAAAAACAAATAGAAAATGGAAAAAAAAATAAAAAAAAGTTATATAAATATCAACCACACGAATGAATAGGTCGAATCAATATGTGTAAAGTTAATAATTAATAAAGTCAGAGGTAAAAAAAAAAAACGAAAAAACTTAAATATGTTTATTTTTTGTCTGGTATTTATTATTTATTGTTAATTGCTATCAAATACTCGTCATCGAAATTCTTAGAAATGATAATAAAATATGTCTTGTCAATTTCATCGTGAAAAAAAATTTACTCAATCAAATTGTATTTTAAATTTAACCTCGACAAATTTACCAAGGATTGTGTAATATTTTTGCCTATCAAATTTACACTGTTATATATTTTTTTTTACATAAATTCATAACTTGTTTACGTTTTTCAAATGTAGAAAAATCATTATTACATGTTTAAATTCATTTTTTCATGAAATTTAAAACAGAAAAAAATGCTTAAAAATAATTGAATTAATAAATTTTATCAAGGTGAGTAATAAAGAAAAATAATAATAATTAATGTCAAAAAATTAAATAAGTATTAACGTTATTTCATGAGAAAATATAACTAATTAATATTATTTTTTTAGACTTGAGTTTACATAGCATGAAAATTTAAATGACACACTTGTTATAAATCATTTTAAATTTTTTTTTTACAACAATTTATCAAGGTCAATTTAAAACGGATGCTGTAAGAGTGTGAATCATCACTCAATAAAATTACTAAATTATAATTTCATTCGTAATTTGTTTGGCAAATTGAATTATTCATAAATTATTGTTTAAACAATAGATGTAAATTATTATTATTTATTTGTTTCAAATTCATCCAGACATTGTGTCATTAATTATTCAAACATTTTCCTTTTATAAATTATAATTTTTCTACATTGTAAATCATTTATATTGCCATTTTTATTTCAACTTTTTTTTTTTTCTTTTATTAATATTTAGATTCTATTTGAGCTGGTGGTAATTTTAACACCTTCAATGTGAAATTTGATAACTTGAAATACTAGAAATCACTTTATCAACGAATATATTGTTACAATTTTAAATCAAGATGATAAATATTTATTTTTATTCATTAAATAATTAATTTATCAAATGAAAAGCTTATATTTAATTTATTTGAAAATTTCGTACTGCTTGATTTGGAATTTATAATCATAATTACGGCTATTGACAGAAATAGATTTAAACTTTCTGTTAGTATTTGAATTTTAAAAATAAACTAAAACATTGTGGGTATTAAATTTTGATAAAATATTATTTCAAATTTTTTAAAATAACTCATACTCGATGGAAATTCTATTTATATTTATAATTGTTTATTTAACTTTTTAATAAACAAATGATAATTATTATTTAAAAATACATGATTTTATTTCTTTCATCTTTGAAGATTAAAATGTTTTTTTCACCTTGAAATAATGATCCCGGAGATTTGTTTAACAATTTGCTATAGTTTGCAAATTTTATTGCTTTAATGATTAGCAAATGACGATCTTAATTTAGAATCATCATGAAATTTATTATGTTTATTTTGTCATTTATCAAATTTAAATCGAGATAAAATATTATTGACAATTTTAAATATTTACACTACAAACAAAAATAAATATTGTTTTTATTAAATATTCATAATCAAATGATTTCTTTAAAACATCAGGTGATGAAAAATAATCATCAAGTCATCACGTGATTAAAAATACTCATCAAAACATCATTAAGTCTAAATTTAAAAAAAAATCATGATACCTGGTAAATTAATTTATATAAATTTAAACAAAACAGAATGAATAATAACACAATTCAAATATAATTTATACCTTTATTATTTCCATAAGTATTATTTTCTTATCACTCATTCGTCATAGATAAGTATATTTACCTCCATATGATTGTGACGTACTAAATTCAAAATAACAAGCGAATTCCAACAAAAAAAAAAAGCAACATTTACATTTGTAAGATCGTAAAAATAAAATCCACGTCAAGAAAAAATAATATCAATTAACAAATTACATTTTCATTTATAATTTCATTATCACCATTATGTATTTAAACAAAAAACAATAAAATCATGCAATGTGTTTGCAATTTAATGCTTTAAATTTTAAAAATAAATTATCGTCATCAAATTATTGCTGATAATAAAAACTACCATTCATCGTAATAATAATATTATTATTGCTATTATTATTATTCTTATCAATAAAAAGATAAGCAAATAAAATAAAAAAAAATCAATAATAATTGATAATAAAATCGTATGATCGGATGTCAATGTCTGACCTACAAAGTGTGAAGTTTAAATTTTTTTTGCCTAATTTTTTCATATGTACTTATATACCTGCTTATAACAAAAAGTATATTTCAGATTTTCAGGGATCCACGTGGCCTCTATTTGGAGTTTGTCTCGAGACCCATTTAACTCGTTTTTAGCGAGATAAAAAAATAAAAGTATTTTGCAGCCGGTTTTCATAGTAAATATATATATGTAAAATAATTAGGTACATATATGAAATTAAATAGTGGGGATTATATACTTGTTTCTCTTTAAAAGTGCACGTGTAAATATTTACTTGCGCATGCTCAAGTGACAGATAAATGTATCACGTGATGACGCGACTTTATAAACCAGCCGGTCTGTACAATCATTGTGACAGTCTACAAACGTAATCCTTGTGTTGAGCATCATTTCATCATATTTTTTTTATAATAAAAAATATATTGACATCTTGAGATATACAAATAAACAGTGTTATTTAATAATTGTTCAATTAATTTAGCATTTATTTTATTTTATTTGTTTTCATTGATAAATTGTTTTGTGGAAATTTCACATTTGTGAAAATTTCTATTGAGGTTGTAACACAACACACACACACAGACACTATTTGTTGATATTTGGGTTAAAACCTCGTGTCTGGATTTTGACAATATTTATTGTCAATTATTTTTTTAATTCATTTTTTTGAATTAATTATTTTTGACAAAGGGCTGAAGAGCTCTTTGCCACACACAAAAGTTTAAACAAGTGGTCAAAACGAGCGGGAGCAGACTCTACTCGGATCTTAATTTTTCGGATCTTAATTTCCGATAAATACCCCCCCGCAATGGCCGGCAGAGACGATTGGGATTACATGAGAAATGGTAAGATTACAACACTATTTTTAAAAAAAAAAATATTTTATTTAGTGCTAAAATAAGGTGTTTAAGTATATCTAAAACATGTGAAAATTTTAGAGGAAAATCTGGCTAATTTACGGTGAATTTCCTGAAAAATTACAAGTATTTTTCACTTGGGTATTTAAATTTTTTTACTTATCTTTTATTGCTAATTTTTGTAGGATTTTTATTTTTTTACAACAATTTATTTATTTATTTTCTTTATATAATTGTAATTTTTTATTATGATAATAAATGTAAGAATTTCGGTTAGAAAATATAAGACATATTGACATATTTCTTTTTTTTTTATGTTTTTATTTACGTAACCATGTGCCTGCACCTGTTTATTTACAAAATAATAGTTAAATAATTAGCAAGAAATAGTATTGGAATATTATTTTATTAAATTCGTATGTATTTTTATAAGTTGAATTATTAGAAATCTATTTATCATCATGTATTCTATTCACAAGCGAATTTTCATTTGCATTTTCACCTTGTGACTATATATGGATCCAATCGTGTTAACGACCTCCATGTTTGTTATTTTCTTGCTCACCTCGAATTCATCCTAATAAAAATAAATAAATAATATGTTAATAATTTAATTTTTTAACTATAAACATACCCAGTATTGAATTATATGAAAAAAAAAATACGCTGATATATTATTTTTTGATTTTTTAAATAATTTATTTGTAGAAACTTTCAAGAAATTAGAAAATTCAAATAAAAAAATTAATTCAAATATTATTTTAATAATTGAGAAATATATTTTTGAATTTTTAATATTTGAGAAATAAAAAATTATTTATTTCAGGTTTTTTTTTTTTACCTGAGTGATAAATGAACTTTTAAGTAGAGCTTTTATTGAATTTTCTTTGATTTTTTTATTTTTATTTAGCTGTGTTATTATTTATTCATGATTTTGTTACGATTGACCGCAATGAACTTTAATTTTTTTAAAACTGTACATCCAATATTTATCTTCAAAATTTATATTTTTATAATGTTTTTTTTTTCTAGATAAAATAAGACATTAGTATCGACAATGGAAAGTTTTTAATAAAAAAAAAAAAACTCACGAATAGTAATAAATGATAAATTAAATACGACATAGTTGTCATTAATTTGATAAACTTTTTTTATCAAATTGATAAACATTATTGAAAATATTCCACCAACTGAAAAAACAAAATTATAATTTACATTTAATTTACATTCAATCGAAATAATATTTTATTTTTCCTCATTGTTTAAATGATGCCATTAATTTTACCAAAATGACGTCAATTTTTAAAAATAAAAATTATTAAATTCAAAAATTAATTATCATAAAGACAAAAACTAAATTGAATATTAAAATGGGGAAAAAAAAGTCTCGTTAATTATTCATTAAATTGTCAATATTAAAAATTATTTTATAAAATTTTTATTTGACAAATTACCTGAATGTTCAAATAGAACTTTTATTTTTCTTTTAATTATTTATTAATCAAGTTAATTTTGTAAATAGGTGCGCCAGGTCGATTTGCAAATAGTATGAATGTCATTTTAAGGCTTGATATGTGTCTTGACATTAAAATATAAATATATATTTTTCAATTTGACTATGAACACCGGAAAAAAGTTATACTGACTTAAAAATTAGTTGACTGAATGATGTCACATCAAGCAAACGTTGTTGTTGATGATATCACTTGTTAAGTTGCTTAAAAAATTATTTTACTTCAACAAAAACAAGTTAAATTAAAACACCCAATTTATATTTTTATTGTTATTTTTTTTTTCAGTAAAGTTTATTATTTATAATGAACACTTAATCACACTCACACAAATATTTTTTTTTTATTATTAATATTATATATGCATGCTCGTGTCTCAGTCACACACATTTTAACATATAATTCTCTGCTTGATTGATGTTCATGTCTTTGAACTCAATTTCTAGTTTAAACAAGAATATTAAAATAAAAATAAAATATCCTTGAATAGGACACAAAAAAAAAATTAAAATGTTTAAAAAAAAAAACACAAAGCTTTTAGCCTAGATTTTTTTTTATTTTGTTTTATAAATTTATGTTTCTTCAACATGCATTTTTATATTTTTTTTCTTAGATTTGTTTAAAAAATTAAATGAATATTAAATTATTCATTTATAAAATTTGGTAATATTTTATTTATTAAATTACAAGATTGTACACATTTTTTTACCGATGTTTTTTCGTTTTTATTAAAAAAAAATCATTAAAACACAATTAAATAAATAAATAAAGTCAAATTAACATTATATATATGTT
>JAPYYR010002258.1:0-17731 GCA_030523065.1 Aphidius colemani
CATGCGCTCCCAGAGCCTGGTCCACCGCCCGCTTTTGCCGGGAGCCTTACAAATGTTTAATAGTATATGTATACATAGGAAAGATAGAAGCTGCATCACTATCATCATCATCCTCATCATCCTCATCATCATCATCACCAATGTATTTCAACACTGACTCAAAAATATTCTCTCTCGTTTTATCCTATTATTATTTCTCATCTTATTCATACATCTTTCCCCGCATTCACATTGAATAAGTTGGCTCAGGACTTTTATTTAATGATAATACTGAACAATCATTAGCTGTTGTACGTAAACGAGGATTATCATATAATATCAATTGGTGATCCAATTGTTGGCAGTTTACTACTCCAACTTGGTGCTTTTGGTCTACGAGGCATTGTGACATATTCTTGACGAGGTAATATTGATGAACCGGGTGTATTATTTGATAAATTGGAACTTTTATTATGTGGTAATGTTTTAAATGATGCTGGATATTTTCCTGATACAGGTGAACCAATAATAACATGAAGGCTCATTAGTCTTGTTGGTGTATCAATATTCATTTGCTGACCTGGTATCATTGATGATTGACTTGATGACGATGCTCCACGCCACCAGTATTTCATTTAATTATCAATATTTCCATTGCAAGTAGAATGTTAATAAAATTTTAATATTATTAATAGAGCTAAAAATTCTGTTTGTATCAAACTTGTATCGAAACTCTAATAATTAAAACAGTTTTTCCAAGAAGTAAATTTCTCTTCCTCTCCTTCCTCCTTAGTTTTTCACTGTTTCAAAGTTCACTTTCTGATTGCTTAGGGCATGGATATTCTCGACATGAGACTGTTGGTAGGAAAAAGATGGACCATGTACATTGCGTGGTACAAAGCGTAGTGTTTAAAAATATACGATATACGCCTCTGTTATACGCGAAAATATAGTTCTACTATTTCCTGCATGATTTCTCTCTGCATGGATGTCCCTACCCGGCTTCCGTTCAACAGTGATTGTTACGAAGCTACTCTTTCTCTTAATGATTGGTCACGCAAGTTTGTCATATTTTTTAAAACTACGTAAATTGAATTAATTAATAAATACGAAAACCATGGATAATACAGATTATTTTTCTATATCTTTTATTCTATGTACTCATGGTATTCCTTTTCCATGGTATTGGTAATCGAACAAGCGATTGATAACCATTGAATGCTGACTTCTACAACTTCTACATATGATAAGCGTTGGTGTATTTAAATGCGGCTTCATAGATTTTCTACATAAGCGTTGGTAGATCTGAATCCTTCCTCTCGGAACTTCGAAATAAGGTAAGAGGCCTTCTGCTCACTTTTTTTACCAATCCCTCAGAGTAAAGTGCCCCAACAAGCTTGTGACTTTAAAGAATTTATGATGATAGTACTCTTTGAAGCTACTTGACGATTTCCAATATTTAAATTGTATATATTTTTGTAATTTGTAGCTCACCTTAATCACATTGTTGTTTTTTTTTAACCATAAAATTTGATGCCAGAATAAATGGTCTTAGTTTATTGATCAAGGTGTGCACATCAACCTGCCTATCTCAGCCAGAGTACTCGGGGGGTAAACAGGTATTTGTGGAAATGGATTTTGAATATAAGACAAAGGGTTTATTTTTTCTAGGAAAAATTAGGATGTGTATTTTATTCCTTCTCATATTTATTATATTTAAATTTAAGTAATTTTTTGTTGAACGCACTTTACTACAATAATTTACAAATTTTAAGAATTATTTTTGAAACTATTTCTTTAATATATCTGCAGCTTTGGGCGCAAATGAATAATTAATTACTTTTTTTTATTCAACTTGTTTGTCAAGTTTATTTAGAATTTTGAATTCACTCTGTGTATTTTTTTTTTATCGTCATTTCCGTTTATTGATGAAAATTTATATTTATCTGCTTCTTTTAGCGCTGGTACAAATGTGTAAATCAGTGTATATAATATGACAACCTCCAAATAGTTTATTATTGAATCTATTAAAACCAATACATTTAATGTCAACCAATGTATTTACAGAATAAAAAACTTAAACTATACTTTCAATTTTCTTGAAAAATTAAAAAAAAAAACACCACAAACACAATTAAATAGTTCTTTCTTTTTTTACATATTTTTTTTTATTTTTTTTCATTTTTATACATTTTTTTTAGTCATTTTTTCATCATTTTTATTATTACAATATATTCACTCACAATAAAATAGCATTTCTTATTTCTAATGTCTTATGTAATCATTATTCTACGCTCATGAATCTTAATTTGAGATGTTATTTTTAATCGTAACGATGTGGAAAGTACATCAAAAAGTTATAATACAATAAAAAGGCACTTACGGTGAAGCCAAACATAGTTCTTAATTCGAATATGACAAAAGCATACATATATTTAACATTCTACACAAGTAAATTTTGTGATTAAAAAAATAAAAAAAAAACTGGATGTCAAATATTTTCAGAAATAATAACAATTAACAATAACAATTGAAAATATTTTATATCCAGTTTTTTTTTTTTTGTACAATTATTAACGTTGATTTTTTATTTCTTTTTGTGATGATTGATAATTAATGGATATTAATTAGCCATGATAAAATTAGTTAGCAATATTTCGTCGGCAAAATCATAACGTTCAACAGTATGTATATGGTAATGCAAATTTAACAATAACAAATTACCTGGATTAAATTTAATAATGAAAAACCATCGTAATTTTTTTTCCATTTACATGATTTCTAGTTTTTTTTCTTTTTTTTTTGTACATACACAACTTGATTGTATACATGTGTATGATTTTTAACGTAACAATATTTTCAAAAATATAAATGTAAATATTTAAAAAAATAATCATTCAAAACTTAAACCAATAAGTTTAAAAAATAACAAAAAGGTGAAAAAAAAAAAACAGATAACAGAAAATAACGGCAACATTCAACTATTAATATCAAAAACAAGTAACTTTAACTGCAAATTTAATAAGTGAACAATAACGGTGAAAAAATAATGTCAACTTGATAATAAAATTAAAACTTCAACTAAGAAACTGTAACAATAGCGCCAATGATGTGATTTAATTAAAAACAAACAATAATAACTGATAAAAAAAAAGGGAAACAGAATAATAATGGTGTAACGAAAACAGTAACATATCATCAACAGAGTAGTAAAATTTGATAACGTAATAATTAGACAAACATAAACTCAACGAATTGAGGGGAAAAAAGAAAATTAGAAAATAATGAGATTATAATGATAACACCTATAATCAGCCAACTAAACAAACTAACTAATCAATTGCTAACAATAAACATAAATTTTCAAGATGATAACAGTAACAAACTCATCATGATATTTTAACTAAAAACACGGCAATTGAAAGTACATTTAAACATAATAATTTAACGAATATTAATGCGACAAATGTAGCAATGTTAAAAACAAAAAAAAAGAACAATGAATTTAAAAACTTAATACAACAATTTAAAAACAATAAACATAATGAACAAATCAAAAATAGAAGAGAACTATTTACGTAAAAATGAAATTTTTACTTTAAATATTAAAACTTATTTGATTACTTTCCATAAACGCGACTAATTAAAGATTCATCGAGTCAATTAACTGGCTAAACACGAATGATCTTGAAATTTATTATTACTAATTTATTTATCAAATAAAAATTTATGAGATCATGAGCTATATTGGAAAACTATTGATTATATTTTTCTTGTTTTTTTTTGAAAAATAAAATATGATATATTAATAATTCGATACAAAAAACACAACAAGCGAAATCAAAAAATTAATATGAAACTTTATTATTACGCGATTAATATATATATCTATGAAAATACACACGATAAGAAATATTTTTTCTTTTTAAAATACACAAACACGATTAGGAAAAAAACACACGATTATTATGATTTTTTTTTCGAAAAACTAATTAATTATTTCAAAAGTTATTTTAAAGGTTAATTTAAAAATGTAAATAAAACATTTAACGGTTGAATTTAAAAATTAAAAAAACCATTTTTTTTTCAAAATATAGTTTGATCTCATTGATTGCCCTAGCAATAGAAAAAAATTAAAACGTGATTCATGATATAAAAAAAAAGTTGAACAAAAGTGAGTAAAAAATTGAATTAAATTTTATCTGATTTTGATTGATTTAACTATTTATTTGCATATTTTCTTTTAAATTTGCAATAAATTTTATTATCTTTTAATCGAAAAATATTGTTTCAACGATTTTTAAATTTATATTTTTTGTATAACTCAGTTTTGTTCAAAATTTTGTTCGTAGTATAACGAAAAAATAAGACAAATAAAGAAAAGAAAAAAAAAATTAGGCCATATTTTAAGAATGAATAAATCAAACATAAAAATAAATGAAAATTAACATAAAAAAATTAATATTAATGAAAAAAATATTTTTTTTCTTCTTTTCAACGCTTGAATAACGGAATAGGTTTAGAATTATTCGTTAAAATCATTATAATAAAGTTAAATATTTAACTTTTATATTGTATAAATTTTTTAGTGAAATATTCTAAATACAATGCATATTCCGTGACTCAAGCGTTTATTCAATTAACTCTTCAACTTTAACAACATAACAATTATTCAAATTTAATTTATCAATAAACAGTATAAATTTATTAACAACCGGAATAATTATTTTTTATACTTGTCAAAGTTTAAATGCATATTGTTTAAAGTATTTTTTTTTTATTTAACCAAAACATTTTAAACTTTAACAAGGAATTTTTCTTTTTTTTTTTTGCATATTTTCTCTTTTGTTCTTTTTCTTTTTTTTTTTTAAATTTTTCTTTTAGTATCTTTTTTTTTGTTGATAAAAAAATAATAATATATAACTAAAAAATAACGAAAAAAATAATAAAAAAGAAAAAAACAAGGAACTTTTAAATTGAATTATCTCGAGGACTATTAAATTACGTTTGACCAGAAAAAATAATGGAAAAATAATTTAATTGCTTGAATTTTGTGGGTTTTTCTCATTTAAAATTGATTTATCAATCAGAATAATTCAACTTTTTTTATTTTTAACCTCATAAACTCTCGAGATATTCAAAAGAAAAAAAAAAACAAACAAATAATATTAATAATAAAAAATAAATAACAAAAATTAACGAAAATAATATAATTAGACTGCATCAATCGCGATCAAGATTGCCATAATCAACTATTGAAATTTTTTTTAAAAACTAATCGAATGAATATATTTTAATAAATAATTGAATTTATACCAAATTTGATTGATGTGTTGTGTGTACCCGTGATGATGCTGATGATGATGAAAATTTTATGGCAAAATTGATGATCCACTTGTTTTGTCTTGTAGATTTATGATGTTTCAATCCGATGTCGTAATTATTGATACGAAAAAATCGATTCATAATTTCATCGACTGGCAAATATGCAGCTCTTGATTTTGTCAAATGTTTATTGACTGACATAATATTGTTGACACTGTTGATGTGAATTTTTGAAATTTTCAATTCAATTTTTGTGAATATCCAAAAATGCACATGATAATTTTAATTTTCCTCTTCTTAAATTTTACTCATCATATTTTTAATGAGTCATTAATTCAAATTTTAAATATTCAAACTTCAAATATTTATCTCAGTTTTCTCTATTCCAAAAATAATAATTTTTATTTTTTGTCTCAACAAAGTTTCAGTGATTTATCAAAATCAATCATAATTTTTTTTCCTGTTAACTTTACTGATTTGTGACTGGCAAACAAATTTTTGTTCAAATATTTGTAGAAAAAAATTCTACAGATTTAAAAACAAAAAAACTAAAACATCTGTTTACTACAGAAACTTGAAGTAAAGTAATTAATGATTAATTACAAAAAAAAAGACAGAAAAAAATTCAACAAATTTAATTATTTGTTGTAATTTATCTCCTGTATAATTGGATGATTATAAAAATCCTTCAATTTGTAATTTCAACTGAAAAGTTCTTGAGTACTTTTATCATTTTTTTTTTTTCTATTTATTTTTATTGAAGTCCAGTATTGAAGTGATGTCTAATTTCTTTTTCCCTGGCAGCCAGCCACTGCTATTGATCTGTGTGTATCTCAGAAATATATATATATTTTCATGTGGAATCCCATAAACCAAATGTATTTTTCTTCTCGACCACTGATACCCACACATTTTGGTGTAGTAGTGATGATGAGGTGTTGTTGCTTTCAATGGCTCCGTCAGGACCTGAAAGAGTGTGAGCGTTAGTCTACAAAGTACTACTAGGGGCAAAAAGGGTAGTTTAGGGAAAAGCAGACAGGGTAGTTAATGCAGTATATATTCAATACACATATACAAACACATATAAACATATACACACATATCAAATATAAAATAAAAAACTACAAAGATGAATGGCGATTTAATGAAAGATTTTTTTTTTTCTTCTTTTTTTGAATAATGAGCGTCAAGATTTTATTGAAAAGATGTAAGTCGAGAGCAAAAGGTGACGTGTACTATTGTGCCTGGAAGCTTACTTAGTTTTCTTTATTCTTATTTTGTACTTGAATTACGCGGGAGCCAACTATTCATATTAAAAAAAAATTTATAAATGTATACACACTGATTAATGAAGTACCCATGGAGCATAAAGGTTTTTTTTGCTTTTTTTTTTTGTTCTTTAGCTGTGCTTGAATTTAATGTCGGTAAATTTAAAAAAAAAAAAAAAAAGCTTTAAATGTTTTGTATGTATAAGAATAAACGTCTATGTACAATGTACATATAATTTTTTTTTTTTTTATGAAAAGAAATTGCAGTATAAGGTTTTTACTGACATAACTAATACCGACCAATGGCTTTTGTTAAATTTTTCCAATTGACAAAGTTGGACCAAATTGAACCCCAAGACTATTGTCATTGTTATTATTTCTAGAAACCAATATTATAAAAATTGAAAGAATATATCCAGCTGTTTTTTTAATATTTTTTTTTTTTTTCATTTCAGTTGTATTTTTCGTTATCAAATAATTTTAATTTAATATTTATTTGATTTTTTTAGTTTTATTTTTGTTGTTCAATTGTATCCATTTTCCTTTTATTTCGTGAGCTTGTCTGTTGCTTTTTTTTAATTTTCTGTTTACTGTTAGAATTTTTAATAATAAAATTTTATTTTTTTACTGAGTATTGTATTAATTTTCAAATGTTAATTTATTTACTCGTTTGAAACTTTTAATTGGAGTTTGTAAAATACTTTTTATGATTTAAACAAGTTTCTTTTTTAGTTTTTTATTTTATTTATCTGAATGTTGTATAAATCTCTTTGTGATTTTGTAAATAATTGTATTTTTTTTTTTGTACAATGAGCAATTTATAATAAACTTTTAACTGCAATTCTCAAATAACTGTGCTATTTAATTTTGGATTATTTTGAATTATGATGTTATAATTTTCAATTTGAAATTATATTTTGATTAATTTAAAATTACAAAAATTCAAAGAGCCAAAAGAAAAATTTAATTTCAAATTATAATTTAAACTGTCAATACAATTTTATTGTTATTTAAAATATCAGTTTTGTTAAAAACGTTTTTTTTTCTTTGTTCATTTCAATTTCATACACGATAGAAATAATTTTTTTTCTTTTTCTTTTTTTTTTGTTATTATCAATTTATAAACTTCAATTTATTTCATCATCTGTATTTTTAACATCTTTATTTTTCATGAATATATAATTTATATATTGAAATTTTTCATTGAAAATATATCACATTGAATTTTGATCTTTCTGCCAACTTTAAATACCATTTTATGATAATTAAAAAATAATAATTTAACAAGTAATAATTGATTTTTTGTGTCAAATAAATATACTCTTAGTTTATTATGTTGAAAATATTTCAATTCAATTGAGTCGTTATAACTGAATGTTGAGAAAAGAAAAAAAAATCAAAATGAGGATGACTGATTGAAGATTATTGAGAGATTTAAAACTTGTTGCTTTTTATATTCGTATGGATGACTGAATGACTGATTTGATGTCAACAAGGGGTGCATATTTATATTATTTCTACCCTAGTGAATTTTATGAGTGTTATAATGTTGAAGGGTAGATATTTCCTGTGAAAAAGTACTCAACGGTAACCAAACACTTGTTAAGTCTTCAAAACGGATTATCAAACGGAAACATTCACGTAGAAAGTAAAGCGTACAGGAATTCCGGTTTATTTTCAAAACACAGTAAAATTGGTGCATCTAATTATCATAATTATTTTGCTGTAAATTTATTCAAAAAATAAAAAATTTGATATTTTGATTCATACAATTGTGACAATAGCCTTGTTATAATTGAAAATTTATTATTTTCTTTATTTTTTTTTGTTTATTTAATTCTCGATTTAATGGAGTGATTGATGAAACCTGATTTATTCTATTTCAGTTTTTTTTTTTTCTTTTATATTTTCTATAATATTCAACAGTAAATTTTAAATTATGCCAATTCTTTTTCATGTTTTTATGAATTTTTTTCCTTCAAATATTGTTCAATAATAAAATAATTTCATTTGTTACATTTTTTGTTTGAATTTTGACAAATGCAGTAAAGAAATTTAGAACAAAAAAATTAACAAATATGCAAACACACTATTTAATGAATTTATAAACCGTCAACAGTAAAATTGATAAGAAAAAAAATGTACATTATTTATTCTTTTAATTAAAATAATAATTTTTAAAATTCATAAAAAACCTTTTATTATAAAGCCGTAGTTTTTATAGAAAATAAATAATTTTTTGTTAAATTTACAGTAAAAAATTGTCATTTTTGATATTTAATTTATTTAATTTTTCACAGTGCATGCTGACGGTTTATAAAAAAAAATTTCAAATCATGCAAATACTTTTTATCTGTTTCAAAAAACTTTTAGCAATACAATTTTTTTTTCTAACAAATTGGTTAGTAATTAATAACAATTTCATTAAATATTTATCTACAAAATTTTTTCATTTCAATTTGAAAGAGTGTGTATACAATTAAATTCAAACTTTTCAAAAACAACATTAAACTGCGTTAGTAATGCAATTAAATTTCACACACATATCAAACTTGAATCAATAAAACACATTTTTTTTTTTTTATACTGCATAGCTTTCGGTCACACAGAACACAGATTGATAATTTTTCTTAGAATTTTCAAATCTACTTCAATTTAAAAAACACAAATTCGTTTAAACGTGTGGCAAACAATAATTTTTATCATTGTAAAATTACAATGAGGAATTATTAATTGTTAAAAATAGTATCAAAATATTTTTAAAATAACTGTTTATTTATGATATTTATTTGTTGCTAACTAATAACTTTTTGATCAATTTTATTCTCATTGAAAAAATAGGAGATTTTTTTATTTCGGTCAAAAAGATAACATTATTTTTATTTTTTTTGAATCAATGAATCACAGAGTTTACTATTTCATTTTATTCAATTTTTTTTCTATGTGAATATTTGAATAATCGACTGATTGAAAACAAAAATTTATATTAAAAAAAATGTAATATCTATCATCATAAAATGTGATTACCAGTTACTATATGTATATTGACAAAAAAAAAAAAAAAAATTATTTATGATACCATGAATAGATCAATGAATAATTCCTCATATTGCAATGAATTTTTTATTAAAATACTGCTAATTAAATAATCAACAAAGTGTAATTTTAAAAAGCTACGTGAATTTTACTTTTTCTTTTTTTTATTTACAATTTTTAAAATGGATTTTAGTGCTTTGATAGAGTAGATCCGAATGAATAAAAATTTATAATAAATTAAATTTAAAAAACAATTAATTTTACGATGGATATACAAAGTGATAATAATATTTTAGCTGTTTTACGGAGTAAACTGATAATTGAATCGGTTCATTGTTATTATATTAAAAAATATATTATCAAATTTTGAAGAGGCACTTTGTGGAACAACAATATTTCATCATTTAATCCCAAATAATAATAAAGCCAATAAAAATTGTATGAAATTCACAGAAATAATTGAATGTCATAAATTGTTTAATTTTTTTTATATATAAATTGTTTTAACCCAATTATTTTAACTTGTTCATTCAACTTGTACATATATCTGTTGATATAAAATTGAGTATTTTTGTCTTTTCTTTTTTCCAATATGTTGATGTACATTGTTGTCAAATTTGAATGGTGATTTTACTGTATGCATTAATCTGTATATATATAGCAGCATGAAATCATCCGAATTTATTGAAAATTGCATTGAGACTTTTGCTATTTTATATTTATTCCATTTCATATAGATATAATTTATATACATGATCGAAAGAGAACCAAAATGTAGTAAAAAAAAAAAAAAAAATTATTGAATATATACATGAATACACCGTTAGCTTGATGTGCTATTTTTTTTATTTTCTTTAAATTTATTTGAAAATTTCGTAATCCATCGTATATTTATAACATGAAAAATACTTTCAAGTAAAAAATTTCGAATAGTCTATCGAAGCACCAAAATCGTTTGCCAAAACAGAAAAAAAAAAAAAAAAAAAAAAAAAAAAAAAGACGAAATACCCTCGATGTGTGAATATATTATCGCCAATAAAAACAATTGAAAAAAATTTTTTTATCACTCAAACTTGAAGATGAGATATTTATCAAGGCAATGTCGATTTTAATAAGCACGTGTAACTGTTGATTTTGATGATAAACACTGTGTGTGGTCCCTACCGGACCGGCCGGTAGGGCCTTGCTCAATATATGAGTCTGTTGATATGATTCGATGGATGAATGTTTTACTTCTGTGCCAAGTATTAAACTTCATGTGGCTTATATACTAAATGTATAAGTCCCTTCCCCACTTAAATGTCACACCGGGCCTACAGTTTTAGGGGAGGTCCTGGGAAAATATATCGCACAATGACGAGTATGATGGAACCCGTTAGTTTGTACTATTATACATGGATGACGTTGAAGCCGAGGGTTCGTCCCCTTATAGAAAATAAAAAATAAAAAAAAAAATCAAACCAACAAAGACAAGACAATGTCCTCACAATCGTGAGTTACCTGTTCTTCCAGGTTCGTTGTTGCATGTGAAGACTGACGGTTACGTCTGTTATACAGCAAATCGTGTATGGGAATCTTTACCAGGTGCACAAAACTATATATCAATTTATATCCCTATATTATAACGAATAAAATCAGGACATTTTATTTATTTCTTTTTTTGTTATGAAATTATGAAAATTAAATGCTCGATTTTTTAAAAATATTGTTTGTCATGAATTTTTTAAATTGATTTTTTTATAAATTTTAAAATAAAGATAAAAATAATTTATTTATTTTGTTTTTCAATTTCATTTTATTGCATAAAAAATTGAAATGTTAATTTATAAACCCAAATAAATTTAAATTTGGTTCATTTGATATTTAAAAAAGAAAAAAATCAATTGTTTTGATTTACTTTGCGTAGAATAATTTTTAAAAAAATCTTGAAAGTTTCTTTGTCATTTAGTTCTGTAAAAAATTCGTATTTTCGTTTTTTTTTTTCATTATTTTATTTTTGTAAAACGTCGTTTTAAAAATTGCATTATTCATGTACAAGCATTTTTCATGTGTTATAAATAACGTGGTTTGCCAGATAAGCTACTTGGTTATGAAAAAGAATAAATTTATCTTTTTTTTTTCAGTAAAACATTTTTATTTGTTACAAAAATTCTTGAATTTTAATAACAAAATAAACTAATTATTAAATAGTTTTTAAAAAAAATTCCACAACAAAAGACTTTATTGTTAAAAATTTTACCCTGTTTTTTTTTCTAAGACAAAATATATTTTTTAAATTTCATTTTAACTGCAGGTAAATATTTTAAAAATTAAATGACCGTTGAAAAATCGATTCAGCTATTCTGCTAACCTACTCTGCTAACTGTTTGCATAATTGAATTTTAAAAAACGTATCTCTTCAAAATATATACGAAATTTTTTTCTTTTCATTTCTTATGCATTTCTGTAAACCGTTTTAAAAGATAGGACAAAAGAAACTAGTTAAACAAGATCGTTATTTGCAATCGTATATATATATAAAATTTTCCATAGAAAAAAAAAACAAAAAACCCATCTTGTTATAGATTTTAAGAGTTTTCTTGGTCGTTATTTTATATATTTCAATTAGACATTCCGTAAATGAATGACATTTAAAAATTATTCAAAGAAAAAATGAATATAAAATTAACATTTTCCTTGAATTTTTTAAACAAGAAAACTAATAAAATTGAAAAATCCTAAATGCTTAAATCTTTCACTCAAATAGAGTTAATAAATCCTTCTACTTCTTCAACCGTATTAATAATTTTCATCATTTCTAGGATCACAAATAATCTCATAAATCCATCTCCTCGTAAATTTGACAATTGAGATATAACTATAATTATTATTGTTATTTCATTCAATTATTAAATTTATAACCTTTCGAAAATATTGATTTTAGAATAATTGAACAGTATTAATCATTTATCTCATAAAATATCATTCAAGTTAAAAAAATTTTCAAGTCATTCAACTCTACTAAAAAATAACATTGCGAGTAAAAAAATTTTCTCATAAACTTTATAGTTTTATTTATCGATTAGGGAGAGGTCAAACTAATATCTTTTTTTTTTTATGATAGAGGAGTGACATTTATCTATACCTTTTCAAATGCCGACACATTGCCTGGTCTTTTCCCCTAAATTCTTCACAAATATGTTACAACCAAGTATCATAAAATAGTCTACACATACATTTATTTATTCTCCATGATTCAAATAATTTTTAACATCTTTCATTGTATATAAAAACAAAGTTTCATTTAATTTATATACAAAAAAAAAAAAAATACACTGTGTATAGGGGTAAAATAAATTACAAAATAAATGATAATTAGTGAAGTGATGATGGCGTCATATGGATACATGATGGAATTGATTTTTTGATAGCCACTGAGGGGAGATAATCACTTAATGACAGACGTAGCTATGCTGGTTTGAAAATGCATAATAAAAAAAACAATAGATTAAAATTTGTGCAAAATGACTGACTCATATATGTTAAATAAAAGAAATCAATTGACAGAGTCATTGTTAATGTAAAAAAATAAAATGAATGAATTTTGTTTTCGACATTTGTACATATGTGGGTGAAAAAGGAGAGAAAAATAACCAGGGAGGTAAAATAGCACCTCAAGCTGGATGATGTCTCCTTTGTTCGTTCTGGTTAAGCACCGAAGTACAAAAAAAAATTAGGGGACCTATTTCTTTGGGTATGAGAAATATCCTCTCAAATCTCACCCTTGGTCTTGAATCTCTCTCTTTCTTTCACTTTTCCTCATATCCCCATCTCAGTTGTAAATTCTTTATATATGCACACCTATTCCCTTATTGCATCTGCTTCAAATTCTCACGGTTCAACTTTAAATCATAACCAACGAGCAATACATATTCTAAAAAATTGGCGAAATCTATATTTGAAAAAATTTTCTAAAAAAAAACAGAGAAAATATTTAATAATTTTTTTAGTTAAACTCGTCGTTTTGAGTAATCACCAGTGATTTGTATGAAAAATAAATTTTAATATTAAAAAACGTACTTGAGCCAATCTTTGTTGGATAAACTATATCAAAATGATTTATTTAAAATTTGTTTATAAATATATTCGATCAAAGTTTGATCAAAGTTAAATACCCATTTAATCAAGATAATTAGTCTCAGTGATGATAGCTAAAACCTAACTAGTTAAAGTTACCTCATAGTCAATTACGTTTGATAAATTTAGCATAAATTTTGCTGTCAAAATAAATGTTATCACTATGATAATTATAAATCTTTATATTTACATATTTATAATATTGTAGTATTATTATTTACCAAACGAATTAAAACTTTTTTTTTAATCAATAAAATTACTATTAGTTTATAAATAAATTTAATAGGTTTTAACTGTAAATAACAGTATAAAATATTAATTAAAAAAAATTATTTATAACTCTAAGTCGATTAATAAAGCTTTAAATAATTTGATAAAAATAAGTTTTTCATTAATATTATTTAAAGAATATTCCAGTCTTTTTTTTTCGTTATTTATATACGATTGGTAAAAAATTGGTAAAAAATAAAAATCAAATTAATTATTCGCTGTAAAGTAGTATAAACTAATGAAGAACCATAAAGCCTGTCATTAGCGTTAGCTTGAAGTAGGTATGTATAAAAATTCAATAATAATATACTCATCTATTCACCGACCAGAAATGTACTCCTCACTTTCAAGCGAACAGGTAAGTACACAAGCAAACTTTTTAAAACTTCCCCTTTTTTTTTTTTTTCAAATAGAAGCTCTATACCAATATGAGATCTTGAGTTTCAAGTACACTTGAAGATTCAACAATTTTAATTATTATTATATACTGTACCAAACAATTAACCTGAGTTTTGCAATATTTTTTTGAAAAAAAAAATTGTCTTTGTTCTGTTAATTTTATAGTTAATTAATTTTTGGCACTTGTATCTTTTCGACTTTGTATATCAATTTTTTAAATTCTATACAAATATTTTTTATGATAAATTTATCGTCGATAAATTTAATTATTTTATTAATCGTAATATTTAAAAAATCGTGAGATAAACTATAACACTTGGCTACCCCAATACTCTGGGCACCCCTACATAAATTTTCTCACTCCTTTTTACATTCATCGTCGCCCTATTTTTCTGATTTTTTTTTTTTACTGTAATGGAATTTTCACTATCGGTATTTATTTTCTTTTATAAAATATTCACCTTTTCCCTTGGGTATATATTTTTTATTTGATTTGTTAACTCTAAATTTTTTTTCTCACACAGTTATCAGTTTATCATAAAAAATAAAAAAACTTTTATTTTTATCTTTCTTTATTTTCTTTTTTTTTTCTTTTATCTATATCAAAATTAATGTAGAAGAAAATATTAAATTTAAAAAATATGATAATTTTTTTTCAAACAAAATAAAAAATGTCTATTTGATTTTGACTTGAATTTAGTATTCAAATTGAAAAGTTTTTTTTTTTATATTTAAATTTAAGACGCCGCAATATTTCAGGAATATATCAGTTAATTTTTTGTACATTTTAATAGTTTTTTTTTTAATTTTATCAACTTGAATATCCAACTACCTTCTAAATTGATTCATCTTTATTTTTATTGACTATATTGAAGATAATTATCAACAACAATTAATAATAACTAACAAATCATCAGTTAACAATATCGAGAAATAAATAAGATAAATAATGAAAAACATCAACAATAATTTCCCGGTAATATGTTCTGTAAATTACCTTTTCTACTTGATATAAATTGCATTCATTTAATTATAAAATAAATATGCAATATGAAATGTAAATAGCAATAGTCATGCTCAATAAATTTTCCCAATGTTTTGATAAAGTCATTACTGATAGTAGTCCAGTGATTATATAACTAAATGGGGTGACGCATAAAATACAAGAGATATCATAGGGGCATGAGAAATTTTTAAAAGTTACAATTCAAGAGGGGTTGTTGAGTTGAGGTGATACTCTTGAGTAGGTTTATATTTGTATACAATGATGCAGGCATATGTATACAATATGAGGGTTTATTATGATTTCGATACACTTTTTTTTGCTTTTAATTTGGACACGTGACGAATCATCCATCGAAACGACCACTAAAAGCCATTGAATCTATCACATCTTAATGAAGTCTCAGAGTGAAAAAAATGCTCTATATATAATTAGTGTGGGAATGACTCTCTTATCTTCTAAAATAAAAAAAAAAGGTTGGTCCATTTGATAAATCCCAAGTTAATAATTTAACGTAGAAAATTTAAAGATTGGAAAAAAATTTTAAAGACGCTTTGTCATTTGATTTAATGGTAAATTTTTTATTTTTCTTATATTTAATGGAAATAATTGTATCGTGAGATATAATTACATCCTAAAATTAATACACAACAAAATAAATTGCAACGAATGATATTCTAATAGCTGGATTTGGTCATGGGAGACTGGGAAGTTGACTATCAAATATTTGACGATCAATGCTATACCACTATACATGAAACCGGAAACTATTTTATAAAACACAAAAGGGTTGATAAAATTTCCATGTATATATTGCATAATCATTGTGAAATACGAAACTTATTGACTTTATTATGTAAATGTTAATTTACTCGAGTCAAAAATTTATAATTTTCACACAATATTTTAAATTTCATATGAGTATGGTTTTGAAATTAATTAATACAGTGGTAGGGATTTGATTATTGTGTAAATATAGTTAACAAAATGAAACGGAAGTCCATTCATAAAAAATATGTTTCTTTTTTTTTTTAACGAATGACAAAGTACTTTGATTAAAGAAAAATTTTAATTTGAATAATTAAGTATATTGAAAATTAACTTTATGTAAATATGATTGAAATTTTACGATGAATAAATTAATAACTAAATAAATCATGAAAAAATATTTGATTAATTTTTTTATTGTTTAGTAATCTTTCATCAGAGCCATACTGATTTTGAATGATGCTGAACCAAGAATTTCTTGTTTCAGCATCATTTGAAAGTAGTATGGATCTGATGGTTAATCACGGGAAATTCGATCGGACTAAGATCTATATTTTCCATTTATTATCTGTCCTAAAGAACTAACATTAAGATAACAAGGAAAATCAAAAGATTGTCAAATTAAATTGTCATTTTCAGAGTGACGCTTCATCCGACAATACTGGGACATAAAGTAAAAATAGAGAAACTGAGTATACCATATTTAGTCGATATTATGCTATTGAAAAAAATAAATGAATTTCAGCTTCAAATTTCAGTGACTTATTGAACACATATCAGATACAGAGTATATTCGTCTCTATTATATACTTCATCTTACTAACATCGGAAGATGTGGAGAAATGGCGGAAAAGACGGAGACATGGCGGAAAAAGTTGGAGAAATTTGTCCGGCCATGGGTCATTGCCGTCAAAAGATGGAAAAAAGTCGGAGAAATATTTCTATCAGGGCAGTTTCTCCATCTTCTGACGATGAGGACCCATAGTTGGAAAAAGAACGGAGAAATTCCTCCAACCTGATATTTAATCCAACTTTTTTCCGCCATTTCTTCACGTCTTCCGATGTTAGTAAGATAAAGTGCATATAACTATTGTTTAGTAATCTATCGGAGCCAGACTGATCTCGAATATGATATATGTTCTATAATCGCTAGAATTTAAAGCTAAAAATTGATTTTTTTTTCCAGTTAATATGGTATACTCAGTTTCTCATTTTTATTTTATGTTCCAATATTGTCAGATAAAGCGAAAAAAAGACATTCTATTAATTAAATTTTACGTGATTCGAAATTGAAAAGAAGTACTGGCATCATTATTACTTTAAAAAAGATAATAGATCTAAGTTCAATCGAATTTCGTGAGGTTCAACAACCCCAAGAAATTCGATTAAACGAGCGGTAAAAACAAAAAATACAGATATGTCGTTTTTTTTTTTTTTTTTTTTTTTTAATTTTAAATTTTTTTAAAAAAAAAATAAAAAAAAAAAAAAAAAAGAAATTCATTCAACAAGGATTTAACAACAAAGCTATATAAATATTTATAAATAAATAATTATTAATTACTGTCAA
>JAPYYR010002259.1:0-10605 GCA_030523065.1 Aphidius colemani
AACATCAAGCAAATCGGTTCGTCGATTCAAAAAATATCTTAAAATAACTAAAAGTTCCCCCCGAGTGAAAACATAAGTGTTCTACAGAACACTAAAAAGAAAAAAACAACGCTTACTCAGCATGTCATTGAAATGTGGTTATATTTTGTATTGAAAGAAATATCAGATAATATATGTATAACACCATCCAGAAAGATTTTCAATAAATTTGTCAAAATTAACAAGAATCAAATTGACACTTTGAATTAAGATCTAAAAAATTATGGTAAAATGCGCATCCGAATACGAGAACAAATTCACAATAAAATTGTCGATAATAATGAAAAATTTCATATGGAGGAAAATGATTTCATTTCCATGAAAAGCAAACTAAGAACAATAGAACAAAAAAGAAAATGTTATTTAATAAATGTAAATTATTTCTGAACTGTATTTTTTTGTTTTTTTACTTAATTCACAAATGTTTAAATAATAAAAAAAAGCTCTAATCGTTCTTTCGACCCGTTGAAAAACATTGTCAATTATTATAAAATAATATTAAAAATTTTTTTTGTTTATGAAAATATTGATTTTTTGATTGTTTTTCTCCGGCTAGTTTTCGCTGAGGTTTCTCGATTTCTTTCTTTTTTCAATTAATTAACAATTGTTTAAATAATAAAAAAAAAGTGCTAATCGTCCACTCGACCCGGTAAAAAACATTGTCGATTATTATAAATTAATATTAAAAATTTTTTTTGTTCATAAAAATATTGACTCAAAAATCCCAATTTTGTTACCGACATTCGGACCTCCCGTTTCGCCACACCACAACAATGCACACGAAAAAAAAACTGTAAGAGTCTCAAAATTGATATTACCACCCAAAAAAAGTCTAATAAGAGCCCGAAATTCCTATTATAGTCAGTTTTTTTTTGTGCCCATGTGAGCTAGCTTTATAGAGGTATCAAGTGCGTTTGTGTACATAGATATTTTATTTTGAAATCATCTTAAAAGAAATATGATACAACTCCACGTTCGATACCGGTCAATGCTTTCGTTTTATGAATTCTTATCCAATCTTTTTTTTTTCATGTTTAGTAAAGCAATTCTTTAGCATTTACGAATTAATTTTTTTTTGTCCATCCTTGTCTATTTTTCTCGTTTCTCGAGCATGATCTCACGTCTCATTTCATTTTTCTCGCGGCTTGCGGCATCACTAGTAACGTATTTTTTTCTACCCAAATTATGCACTATTAGTTTTTATCTTCATTCTAGTTTTAGAATCTTGATAAGTCTGTCGCAGGTTAAAAAAATGACTTGTTCGCTTTATACTTTGTACGAAAGATGCTGACTCTCAAAGTTAAATCAATCAACATCAGACACTCAGTAAAATTCTGATTTTATAAGTGTTTCACACCACGTATCTAAATTGACCACGTTAACTTAGGAAGGATTGTAAGGCCTTGGTTCTAATACAAGGCTATCAGAGGATGTGGGATGATAGGTTGTAAATAAAATAATAGCAATAACACAAATAAATCTAAACACTGGCTTAAAGATAACACTATATTTACTTTGTTATCTTAGTCCAAAATATGGGTGTGTACTTAGTTAAAAATTAGTTTTAATTGGTCAAAAATTAGATCAAGAGAGGGTAGAAACTATGTGTAGGTAGAGGGATTTTTAGCTATAAAATTGGGCCTTGTGAAGTAAGAATACTCGAGATTATCGAGGAAAGAGCTATTAAAAAGAGTATATCAATTAAAGAATTGTACATTAAAGTATTTTAGAAAACATAAAAAAAAATCAAGGTCTGGTCAGTTTGGGACTGACAGACAGATGTGTTTTAACTCGGAACAATTAGTTTGTCGTTCAACGTCGAAGGTCTAACCAAAAACGTCTCGATAATGATAACAGCATATATTACATCTTTCTAGTTTGTTTATTGTAGTTTTTTTTTTTGTTTGAGTCATATTGAATGTTTTTAAGTTTAATGACATATATTATTGACAGCGAAATCGACGCATTTTTCTATGATGGAACGGTGTTGGATTATTTAGTCGCTCAAGATGAAGAGTGTCGTTTATTGACAGTTGGTTCTTGGTATGCAATGACTGGTTATGGTCTTGCGTTTGCTAGAAAATCAAAATACGTAGATATGTTCAATAAGAGATTACTTGATTATCGAGAAAATGGTGACCTTGAGCGTTTACGAAGATACTGGATGACGGGTACATGTAAACCTGGTAAAGAAGTTCAGAAAAGTAGCGATCCACTCGCTTTAGAACAATTTTTAAGTGCATTCTTATTGTTGATGGCTGGAATATTACTTGCTGCTGCTTTACTTCTACTGGAACATGTCTACTTTAAGTATATTCGACATCATATCACAAAAAGCAATGGAGAAGGATGTTGTGCTTTGATAAGCTATGTAAGATAAGTTTTGAAATTCCCGATTCATTATAAATGTTATTATTTATAATCTCTTATTTTTCCTGATATTGTTTTAGAGCATGGGTCAATCACTCACTTTTCAGGGTGCTGATTTCGAATTAGAAAATGATGTCAGTCATCAAGTTTGTCGTGATTCAGTATGTGATACACATTTATGGAAAGTTAAGCAGGAACTATATATGGCACAAATCAGAATAAGACAACTGGAAAAAGATTTTGAAGCCCATGGATTACAACCAAGCCAATCAAAGTATGTAATTACATTTGTTCGATTTCATCTTCGCGTTCAAAGAATCACCCAAAATATTGAAAATATTAAATACATTTTCTAGTAGTATCTGACCGGGTATATAATATGGCGGAGAAATATATCTTAAAACTGGCTTTCTTGCATATGTGTGTGTATTTTGGTTTTTTTGGGTACGTGAACAAAGTCGATATATCAAATCATATGTGACAAAATATGAAAAAAAGAAATGGAAAGCAATTCCCACAAGAAATAATAAATATTACGAAAGCTAAGAGCCATGGGGCTCAGCCACACTATTTGACAAATTATCATTTATTTTTTCCTCTGGTTTACTTGGAGATAACATATTTTTCTGTTCTATTAAAAGATATGATATTTCAACGGAGCTGAAGTTAGCCGGACAGATAGCCGGGAATCAATCCGTGAGCAGGGACGAATAAGGGGTCAGGGCCCCATAGTTATAATTTCGATAGATTTTTTTTTTTTTTGCGTTTTAATTGTTGGGGTGGAAATAAAAGTAGTTAGGTACTAATTTGAGATTTTTTTATCGTGTTAGAAAGGATAGACAAGGGGTTAAACTTGGGAATTTTTAATGTTTTAAGGTTTAAAATTATTTATTTGGAAAAAAAAAAAACCGACGTATTTATATGTTAATAGAATTGAAGGAGAAAGTCTCGGGATTATGTAGTTTAATTTCTAGAATTTTTGGAAGTGTCTAAAAGGGTGGCGAAAGGGTTGAAAAACGTAAATTCGCGGTTTTTAGGGTTTAGAGTTTAATATTTTCTTTAAAAAAAAAACCGACGTATTTATTTATTAATAGAATTGAAGGGGAAGGTCTCGGGGTTATGTAGTTTAATTTTTAGAATTTTCGGAAGTGTCTAAAGGGGTGTCGGAAGGGTTGAAAGACGTAAATTCGCGGTTTTTAGGGTTTAGAGTTTAATATTTTCTTTAAAAAAAAACTAACGTATTTATTTATTAATGGACTTAAAAGAAAAGGTCTTGAAATTACGTTATTAAAATTTTTTCACGGTTTAAATCCGAATATTCTGAAAAAAAAGCCGTGATAGGATCGAAAGAAAAGGTCTTTTTTCAATTAATGAAGGAATTTTTTGTTTTTTTTTATTAATCGTATTTTATTTTCAAATATATCTATATATATATATATATTTATATCTATTACATAAATTAAAAAACTTATATTATTCAAATAAATTATATGCTAGTGAAGCAATAAATGGTAGAGTACCACTGGGATTTCGCTTTTTTCTTTGGATTGTGATTTTTGAGTTATCGTGTTTGATATTGACTCTTGGCTCACTCATTAACTTTTCTGTCATCAAGGTCGTTGAATTATTTTGTTCCACTAATGTTATATCCCTGTACAAGTTTGTAGCAACGCCTTTCCGTACGGTTGCCATGTCTTTTTCACTAAAGTCGTATATAAGACTAGTGCTTAAAACATAATTCCACGAGAAAAGATACGCACCACAATTACCATTTTCAGCAATTTGTTTTGGAATGTCTGGTGGTTGATAAATATCCCAGTTCGATGGAATAAATCGTTTGTTTATGCATTTCCTATCAATTTCATTAGGCACCAAATTCATAAATCCAAAAACACCAGGTAGTAAGGTCGCTGGTATTCTGCCATGTAATGAATCCAGATAAATAATCACTTTCAGTTTAGGTATTACAATCAATAACGTCCAATGTGCGTTGTTTATATTGACTGGTAGTACCCAAACTTGTTGCTTCCAAACTTCAGCTATTTTTCCCCATTCCGTGTAATTCATAACCGCTTTATCGTCCATAAGACAAGCGACCATAAATGCTGGGAATGGCAATATCTTAAGCTCACGAGTTTTTAGCGCATATTCTTTCGTGAGAAGAAAGAAAATGTCAATGACATTATCTGATATCCACACTTGAGGATCAAGAGTCTGTGCGTGAACAGTTATTAGCTCTATGTCGAACAACTTTTTTTTACTAATGGGTATTCGTCGGGGTAGTCATTATTCTCATCACAAATATTCAACAATTCAATTGTATTGTTATTTTCAATAATTTCTGGCCAGTTTTCTCTATTGTCATTCCATTCAGTGCTCAATTCACTGTCACTTGTCTCATCAGCAATGATCGCACTTTCTTTTCCAATTCCATCAGCCTCTTCTTCTGAATCACTGAATTCTGAACAGTTTTCATCAGTAGCATTGTCATTTATAATCACATTATCAATTTTATTTGATTTTAAAATGGAGGCGAGAGATGCACAATATTTTAAAGTACTATCATAACCAGATGGCGGTTCGCTTTGTTCTTGGATTTTTTTTGCTGTTCTTGAAGACAACTTTACTTTTAGTGGTTTTTTTTTGTTATGATCAACCTTTTTTGGAATATTCTTCTTATACAATTCATTCGCAATAGTAATTCTCATTGAATTCATATGGCTTTCATCATAATCGAAAAATGATCCCGAGCATATTGTCTTTATACAAGCGGCAACATGTGGTCCACAATTATTTTGGCTATTTTTTGATTCTTGAGATGGATTGTCAAGAGCTCTTAAGAACCTCCACTCACTCCACTCGGGCTTAGATTTGGGTTTTTTTGCAGTAGTGCTTTCTACTGCTGCACAAACTCTACTCAGTAATTCTATGCCAGGAGCCCAATGCATTGAGTCAATGTAAATAAAAAGTTTTTTTTTTTGGTATGATTACCAGCAATGACCAATGAACTTGAGCCACGTTAATCAGCAAAAAGCATATGTCGCTTTCTAATATTTTCATTGATGCCAATTTAGTTCGATAACCATCTGACAAACCGTTTCGAGAAAGAAGGCTTTGAGTAAAAAGACTGTCGATTAATAACACGTTTAAGCCATGCTTAGTGTATGCTAAATCACACATTACTATGATGAAAGCGTTCAATACGCTATCATTTAAACATTTGTTTGGCTCCAATAATGGCCAACAGTCTTTGTCGATAGTAATTCCATGTATATTTGCCTTTGGACATCTCGGAAAACCTGGAGGATAATCAGCGTAATCACATAATATATTTGAGAAGTTTGTAGTAATTAATTTTGGTACATCTATTGTATCAATGTTAACTACGTTTTGACCTGATTTTTTTTTTTTCAACCCAAAGACTTTAGTATCATCATCAGTTTGAGTCGCACTAGAAACTCTTAAAAGTTTTGGACCTTTGAAATGATGGTTACCTCTCGTCCATTTCTCTTCAGTGAATGCTTGAGGTTCAAGATCCGGAATTTTTTTGTTCGTGCTTTTTGATTGTTTCAACTCATATTTACGTCTAAGAAAATCTGCTTTAATATATGGTTCGATTTCTCCAACATAATCTTGTGCGGGTATTTTTTTATTTTTATGTAATATATTCCCCTTCAGAAGTCTCCAATTATTTTCAATTGGAGCATCTGAGTCTCGTCGAATACCAAGGCGATGCAATATTATAGCAGACCACAAAGGAATGTATGGTAAAAAAAAATCAAACAAATATTTGATTAGTTTTTTTGAATAAAATCGGTTGGAAATGTTAGTTACAATAATATTTTTTGAAATACTTTGACGAATATTATCAAAAAAAATAAAAAACGGTGATTCTTTGATCATTCTTACATCATCTGGATTATCGTGACTATAATAATTGCATTCATCATCTTCTAAGCCTTCGTTTTCTTTATTTTCATCAGTTGACTCCTCTAAATCTGATGGCTTTGCAATATTATCAGTCATTTGGATAGCATGCAAAGCTTTAGAATAATTTTCTAATTCTTTTTCAAAACCAAAGACAATTAAAATGTTTCCGCAAATTTTCGCAGCATCATCTAAAGTTTCACAGTGAATTAACAAGTTGATAGCACTTAAAACAATTTTTTTGAATTCACGTTTTCTTTTTTTCTTCATTTCTACTGTTTGCTTTTTTCCATCGACAGATGCATTTAATTTTTTAAACAGATCTGGTATGTTTCTTGCAACTGTTTTGACTGCATGAGAAGAACAAATATGCAAGATTGTTATTTTTTTCTGAGGAATTCTGCCTGTTTCTTCATTGAAACGGTCTTGAAGATATCTCCAAAATGTCACATCATTCATTACCTTACTGAGTGAATGTAAAATCGGAAGGCTGAAATCGGATTCGATTTTGGTGATAATATTCCAACAAGATGTTTTTTTTCGCATTATGTACATAAACCGATCCAAGAACTTGAAAATTCCAGGAACTGTATGATAAGAAGATATCCACTCGACAATTGTTAATGCCCAAAAATTCTCAGAGCCACGTACAACTAATCTATAATTATAAATTCTCTTTAATATCCACACAGGTGAAGCGATCAAGGATCCAGTCGCGTCAATTTATAAAACTCTATTCTCGGGATCTAAATTTATGAAATATTGCAATTGCTCTTCTGTAAAAAGTAATACAGAAAAAGGATCGCATCCGATTTCTTGTATGAAACCCGGTGCAAATTTGCCAGACCAAGATTTTAAATACAACTGCTTAAGTTTAAGTAAAGCTTTGATTGTATCATTATCAATTCTCCTTTAAACATTGTATTCACTGGAAATTTTTTGCAATATTTGTTTGTCAACAACTTCATTGAGATTTCCACTTGATAATTTATTTAATGATGCGTCGTTTAACATTTTTGTTTCGATTTTATATGGAGTAGAACCACGGACTTTTTCTTGTAAACGCTTACGACGGACGCCTCTGACTTGCCTTCGGTGTCTTTCATTTGGCAGATGTTTAATGTCACCATATTTTATAATAGAACAAGCTGTATTTTGATATGGATCAGCTATTTTGTCAACAACGATAAACTAATATTTTGTACACGTCGAAAATAAACAACTTGCAGTAGCGGAAAACGACGAAGCTGTCTTTCGAGTTTGATGAGGGTTACATTCATGATAATTAAATTTCAAAGGGCACAGAGGAAATTTTTCAGCAAATAAATTTTGTATGTCATCGTGCCAATCGCCATCAGGTGTGCTATTTCTTAGTAACCTTCGACCAGTCCAATAGGTTTTCCAGAATTTTTGTGGAATTATAATTAATTCATGATTCAAATTATTTGTATTTTTTTGTTGAGTAGAAAAAAGCTGATTATTTTTCGTAGGACATTCTACATAAATAATTGAATCATCAGGAAGCTTGCAGTCACCTATGTTTTTCACACTACTTAGTATCATACTAGTTTTTACTAGAAGTTCTTCTGAACATTGGTCATGAAATTTCTTGAGTATATGAACTTTCTTGAAAACATGAATTGTCTTGAAAATATTTGACGTCATGAACATATGAACTTTCGTTAAATGATAAATTTTCGGGAATGGATGAATTGTCTTGAAATGATGAATCGTCTGGAGTATATGAATTTTCTTGAAATGATGAATCGTCTTGAGTATATGAATTATCTTGAAAAGATGAGTCGTATTGTAAATATTCGACGTTATGATCATGTGAGCTTTCTTTAAAAAATGAATGTTTCTGTGAAGATGGACTTGTGAGATGATTTTTTGGAGCTGATGAATTTATTGAATTATTTTCTATTGTTACTACTGACTTTTTTGTTTTAAATAAAATTTCTCGTAATGAATGTGTGTGTTCTCTTCGAATTCGATAATAAGTTTCTGATCGTTGTTTCATGGATTTGTAATTCGTTTTTGATGTTTTAACTAGTTTTGACCAAATCCATTCTTTTTTTCGGAAAAATTCTTTACACAAAAGCTCCCATATATCTTGCAAATTTTTGTCTTTTGAATAATCGAGTATTTTATTCGCTAAGTCTTGTGGAGATATATAATTTTTTTTTTTCATCTTCATTTTTGTTGAAATGTATTTCAAAGAATGACGAGTTGAGAAAGAAGTATTTTAATAAATTAATAAAAAATGTTATTGTAAAAATAAAAATAAAGCAATGACAAAAAAATATATATAAATTCAAAGCAAAAATAATAGCATTGGCAAATAAAAAAAAAACAAAAGCATCCAAAGCGTAACAATCACCTATAATACAAGAGTACAATAGCACATTATCGCATCTGAAAAATTATCAAAATTATGCGTCAAAATGGCAAATACGGAACTGTGATACTTGCTACAATAAATTTATCTACAATACAAGGTGATTAAAAAATAATCATTTTATCTTGGATTATAAGTTATAATAACTTATAAATAATGACAAAGAAAGTCAACTTTTTTCTTTCTTTTTGTTTGTCGTTTAAAAGCATATATTCGGATTAATTTGTACAAAAAGGCTCGATGCCAAAACTTATAATAACAAAAGACAAAGACACGATGAGGGTGAAAAAACAAATGACGAGTGATAGGTGGCGCATAACTTTTTGAACTCCATAATCCCGAGACCTTCCCCTTCAATTCTATCAATAAATAAATACGTCGGTTTTTTTTTTCTAAATAAATAATTTTAAACCTAAAAACATTGAAAATTCCCAAGTTTAACCCCTTGTCTATCCTTTCTAACACGATCAAAAAATCTCAAATTAGTACCTCACTACTTTTATTTCCACCCAAACAATTAAAACGCAAAAAAAAAAAAAAATCTATCGAAATTATAACTATAGGGCCCTGACCCCTTACTCGTCCCTGCTCACGGATCGATTCCCGGCTATCTGTCCGGCTAACTTCAGCTCCGTATATTTCATTCATAAATTTTTGATTATTGCTTTATGTTATAGGAAAATTAACAATTATTTGCATTCTTTTTTTTTCTTATTGATTTGAAATTTAACATATATATATTCTGTTTGGCTGTATGATCATGTAGATGACAAAAAAAAAAAAAAATACCCCTGAATAAGTTTTGTGTTCACCAGGAGGTAAAAACTAATTTCCTCATTGACTTCAAGGTTTTTTCAACACGATATCATATAATCCTTTTTTTTTCTTGATCTATCAAAAGATATGATGTTTTTGAAGTGCAACTTCTTTACGGAGGGTAGCGAAAAAATTTGAGTCTTCGCTATCGGTCACAAAATGCTGCGTTACGCTCCATGTCACAAGCGGACAAAGAGGGGAGAATTATAGAGAGAGAAGGGAGGCCGGCGAGCATACAACATGTATGCCTATAATAGCGTACAAACTCGGAGCGTCAGCCGGTTTGTGTGTATGCGTGTCTGACTTAAAATTTTTTTCTTTGATTTAAATATGATAAAACATTTTAACTTAGTTTAATACTAAAAAAACTTCTGAATGAATAAAATATGAATATTCTATTTATGTAATATTTTTCACAGATTGTGCCAGTAGGTAATTTTTAATTCATTCATATCAAATTAGGATAACAATTTTTTTATTTGCATAACTGTCATGTTAAAAATATTACAATAAATGAAATATTCACATTTTATTCATTTAGAAGTTTTTTTTTTTTTTTGCAATTATTATTTATTCAATAAGAATTATGGTGAGAACTTAGATTGTTCAGGATTATTATAAATCAAAAAAAAAATAATCATAATGCTATTTCTCTGTACTGAAGTAAAAGTGTCATTAACGAAATTTTCGAATGTAGATGCGATATTTAATTATACTATCATTTTACATTCAATTTTATTTTTATTATCAACAATAGAATATAAAAATACTTTAAGGAATAATAATAATAATTCATGACAGCTATATAAAACCAACAAAAAAGAATGATTGTGTATTAACTGTGACAAATGATCATATACCGATAGAAAAAATTGAATGATGTGTCAAATGAGCCAATGAAGTGATGTTATTCTACTGTTTGTATCAACTATGACAAATGGTAATGTAGCCAATTAATTAAAAATTACGTGCCCCACGTTATTCTAATTAACTGACCTGACGCGTTTTATTGTACCCTTTTTACCCAGCGCACTGAAGCTACTATAGGAAGGTTG
>JAPYYR010002260.1:0-10990 GCA_030523065.1 Aphidius colemani
GAATCATCTCTTTAATTGTAATTCCATGTTTCATAATTGTTCCACGAGGTTCAGCAAGAAATCCAAAATTTTTGTTGTTGATAGGATCAATATGTGCTTTACGAGCACAAATTCCTGTGAAGAAAAGATCTTCAAGATGTAAAAATGGAAGTGATAATGCTTTTTCATAAAGTTTCCTCAAAGCTGTTTGGCTCATGACGTAAGCGGGTCCGTCTAAGTAAGGTGGGTAAGTTGATTCGCTATACATATAGTCTGGCATGTACCTGTGAATAAAATTGAGTTAGGATACTTTGGATGGACAAACAATAAATTTCTATTTTCAAACTAATAAAAATACCAGAGTCTAACCATTTATTGTATTCATCTCTATTCGGTAAAGATAAAGTATTAAGTTGACCCATCAATAATTCTTCACTACTGTTTTCATGCTGTGATAAATTTTTCAACAAATTCGGCACGTCAATGTACACATCATCATCAGCTTTTAAAATATATTTCGTATCTGAATAATTATTTTTTATCCACTTAAACATCATTCCAACTTTTATTGTCAAATTGTAATAAGAATCGACAAACGATTCTTGAATTACATCCCCATATTTATCCGACTCTTGTTTTACCAAATTCTAAAACGAAAATTATTATATTTCGTTTTTAATTTCAATTAATTTTGAAATTTTTTTTTAATACTCACAGTTAGAGTGTTATTTTCAGTTTGGCCCACCAAAAACTGTACCACTATATTTTTATCATTTATTTTTTTTTTACTGGCCCACGTTTGTCTTATAGCAATTCGTCGATCTCCATGATTAAGTGCTGTGATGACAATTATATTCAAAAATATGTCAGAGCAATTACATTGATCGATTGGCTCAATTATTGTTGTGTTTTCATAAGGTTTCAAGTAAACAAATAAATCGTTTGGTTTATCATAAGGCCAGGCTATTCATTGTGCAAAGAAAACAAATAAATGTAACATAAATAAAAAATTAAGATAAATTTCTTTTTTAAATAAAATTTTTACGTAAATTAAGTCCATCAATATGAAAAATTACACTTACCATTTTCAATTTGCGTTCTGTAGTTTTTATTTCCACGAATATAATCCCACACTGAAGTTAAAAAAAAGCCACCAACAATATTCGCTTGCAAGAAAATAATTAAAAAAAAATAAAAATAAACTTTACAAGTTAAAGAATACCGAGGATTTTCTTTCACCATTTTTCAATTGTGTTATATAATTTCGTATATTTTTAAAATTTAAAATCACGTTCAGTTCGTAGCACATGAAAATTGATATTCATCGAAAATAACTTTCTTCTTTTCGGTCGATTGTTGCCACTCGAGGTTCGTAAACGTGTTTGAGGACGTTTTATAATATACCCGAATATAAATACTATTCATCTAACAGATTCGACGACGATACTGATGCTCAGCTGTGACCAAATTGACGGATCAAAGTAATAAAAAAATATTTTCGTTCTTAAATAATCTCGTCTCGGCCTCTGTTATCTCTTCCGCAATGAAATAAAATATATATTTACATACTTTATCTCAAAAAAAACCCACTGTTACTCCACACATCACATTCAGAAAAAATGATTGTAAATCAGCATTTTAAATTCATGTATGTATTTTATAATGTACTTTTAAATAATAGACGTATCGATCGTTTACACGCTATTCAAGAGATCATCATGTATGAATAACCATTATTATTTAATTATGATAATGAATTAATCCATTATCGTAATTGTAGGTTCGCAACGAGAATATGATAATTGATATAGCGCCAATTAAGACGCACGCTATACATTCAAATAATATATTTTCATAAATAATAAAATAACATTATGAAAATAAATAAAATTATACTTGTAAAAATTATATTTAAAAGGAAAAATAAAGTCATCTGTTTTTTAAGTTGAAAAAATAAAAAAAAAAAGCGAAATGATTGAAAATCATTTAATAAGAATTTTCTTTTATCACAAAAATACTAAATTTAAAAACGATATTTTATTGAATTTTGTTTTTAAATAATCTGTGTGTTTTTTTGGGTTTTTAATTATCAACTGGTAGTGATAATATTTTATCGAGGACAAATAAAATATTTATAAAAACAACAGTGACTAGTGAATATCAAATCTCGTGTTATTTAAATACATCTGTAAATTTATGTATACACATTTCGATGTGTACACATTTGTAAATGTGTGGATATACACAAGACTTAATATCTACGAATTTGATAGCCAAGAAAATAAGTTTTTAAATGTCTCCAAAAAATTATTAAAAACTTGAAATGTTTCCTCGTTAAGCATATATGTCATTTAGATTCGACATATGGAATATCTCGTTGGGTTACGAAAAAAAAAACCACAGAAAAAGTCCTATAGTATATCTATAGTTTGTTTTACATATGATAATTTTTATTTGACAATTAAAAATTAAATATTTATAATTATGTACATGATTGAAAAAAAAAAAAAAAAAAAAAAAAAAAAAAATTAAAAAAAAAAAAAAAAAAATATATTTAATTTGATGTTGTAAAATTAATCCAAGAGGTGGAGCAAAATAATTAAAGTTTTTGTCGTTGATAGGAATGATATGTGCTTCACGAGCACAAATTCCAGTGAAAAAAAGATCTTCAAGATGTAAAAATGTAACTGATAATGCTTTTTCATAAAGTTTCCTTAAGGCTGTTTGGCTCATGACGTAACCAGGTCCACCCAAGTATAGTGGATACTTTGATTCGCTAAACATATAATCTGGCATATACCTGTGGATAAATTGAGAATTAATACACTCCAAATGACAAAAATAATGAATCTTATTTTCAAATCTAACCATTTGTTGTATTCATCTTTGATTGGTGGATGTAAAACAATATGGCCCAGTAATAATTCTCCACTATTGTTTTCATGCTTCAACAAAGTTTCCACTAAAACTGGAAGATCAAGGTATACATCATCATCGGCTTTCATAATATATTTTGCATGTGGACAATCATTTTTTATCCATTTAAGCATCATTCCAACTTTTATTGTCAAATTAAAATAAGAATCAATAAATGTCTCTTGAATTATATCCCCATATTCATTAGCTTCTTGTCTTACTAAATCCTGAAATAAAAATTATCATCAATATTTGTTAGTATTTATTTTGTAAAACAATTAGTCTGATACTCACAGTGAGATTGGTGTTATTTGTTTGACCAACCAAAAAATTTACAACTATTTTTTTATCATTTATTCTTTTTCTGCTGCCCCAGGTTTGTCTTATACTAACTCTTCGATCTTTCTGATCGACTCCTGTGGTTACAATTATATTTAAAAATGGTTCAGACGAATCACAATTAATAACTGGTCTTATTATTGTTGTATTTTCATCAGGTCTTAGGTAATCAGTTAAATTTCGAGGCTCATCAGGAGGCCAAACTATTAATTATGCAAAAAAAAAAACATAACGTCAATAAAATATCAAATTAAATTTTTATTGCATTAAATAATTACATTGATCAAGCTGATCGATATTAAAATTTATACTTACTTTTTTTAATTTCAATTTCGTAGTTTTTAACTCCACTCAAAATATAATAAAACCGGGGCTTAAAAAAACAAATAACACTAGCTTGAAAGAAAATTATCACTATAAAACAGAAAAAAATTTTACTCCGTAAAGAATACCCAGGTTTTTTTTCCAACATCTTTCAACTGTGTTTTTCAACTTTACGTATTTTTAAAATTTATAAATTATATTCAATTCGCAACACAAAAACTAATATTTATAAAAAAACTTTTTGTCAATGATATATCCGCGTATATTTATTATCTAACAGACTTGATGACAATATATTCATTCTTGTTTCAAAAAAACATTTAACGAGCATTTAAAAAACATTTCCAAATGATAAATCATCACATATTATGATAGTACGAATCGAAAACACTTGATTAATTTTCAAACTTGTTGTTCTTTTATTTATAGCATTATTAAATATTTCAACATTTTAAATTCAATTTTAGTACTATATTTTTAAGGTAATATTGCGAGTCGAGTGACAAAAGATGTCTATGCAACTATTATGCCAATGCAACTGACGTTGACCATAGACCGTAGGTATAGCCCTTGACACCTTGGTGTACGTGCAAAAATGTAAAATCCAGAAAAACGCCTGACACTGTCTGAGGTTCATTGTGATTCCTCGAAATTTTCATGCTTTAATTTATTTTATTTCAGGTTTTTCAAATAGGCAGGTTGTAGGGCCAACATATTATAGAAAACACAAAGCAAAACCGGTTGAATTCAGTGGGCGCCGATACGGTGCATAAAAAGTAGCACTGGGCACACAATTTTCCGGCTAGGGATTTTTCTTTCGAAAGATTTTAACTCATTTTCCTTAATTTTCTACTTATTTCTTTCTTCTCCGCTTTTCTCTTCTGCCTCTTAGCTTGGCAACGAGAATATGATAATCGGCATAGCGGGAATTAAGGCATTCAAATGAGATACTCTTATAAAGAATAAAAAAAATATCATAGAAATAAATGAAAATATGCTTGTAAAAATTATATTTACGTGAAAAAAAATATAAATCACCCAATAAGAACGTTGTATTTTTATTTATTTGTATTTTTAAATGATCAATTTATTTTTCGGGTTTTTAATTATCAACTGTCAGTGATAATATTTTATCTAGGACAAATAAAATATTTATGAAAACAGCAGTAGCTAGTGAATATCAGATACACCTTTAAATTTATTTTGTATGTATGTATACACAAAATTTAATGCTTCTATATGAAGCAGTAACCGAGGTAGCTCGTGCTGCCCTGTAATTCAAAGGCCGCTCCATCAAAATAAAGAATTCATAATGGCGATGATGATCGCACCACCAATTTTCTTCGATATATATAACCGATACATCAATAAATCAACCGATTCCCGAATATTTTCAACTCAAATACACCACTGTGGCAATAATTATTTCCATTATTTTTACAGTATATTGATTGTAATGACAAAAAAAAAAAAAAAACAGACAAACAGACCTCTGTACTGAGTAATAAAAAATGTATTACTCATTTTTTTTTCTCATTAAAAAAATGAAAATAATTTGTTTATTTTATAAATATTATATCAGCCAATGAAATTATATAATTATGCTGTGTGAAATTTTTTTAAACAAAAAAAGAAACACAATCAGTCACTAAAAATTTTTCACGTTTTACATCAACCCTTTTTTCTATGTCAATTTACAACCCTCTCACTCCCCATTGCAAATATATTTTACAGTTGGTCGATTTTGAATCGTTGCACGAGGGTGCAATACATTGTCACTCAATTTTAACAACAAAAAAAAAACAATAATAAATAAGATTTGTTTAAATGGTAATTAATTTACCAAGTGGTTATTAAATCAACTAAATTGAACGGTTTCAAGAAAATAAATAGAGCTGGGTATTGTTGTAACGACTCTCGTTGACAGTGGTAAATTTAAAAATCAACATATTTGTTGGTGCTTTCGGTTAAACATATGCGTATAATATATGTGAATATAAATATATAAATTCTTGGATAAGCCGCTGTAAAGTGACTAACACTTTGCATAATATCAACGAGTATATCGACACGCCCACGTAATTCGGAGTCATTTACTTGTTGACTCCACTTTAGACTGATCCTCTTGCCAACTACAACTCAACTCCTGTATCTCAACAATTTTACATGTCAGTCAATTGATCTCACAGACAAACTAACGCATCATTAAACAATATGACGATAAAAAAAAACATTTAAAACAACTCGAAAAAAGAGGAAATAAAAATGTATAATTTTCATTTTAAATCCATCACGCTATGAAACAAGTTTTCAATAATTAGACGTGTTTTTTATACATACATATGACGTTACATCTCATCAGAGTCTTGTTAATGTTCAAGACTTATCATGAACACCAATATGTGTATATTTATAAACATAATCATCGTGGATATAATATTTTATAATAATAATTTTCTTCTTCATTTTATTTCTCTCGTTATGATAATTTAAATTTTATTTATTTTTAAATATAAAAAATATGAAAACTTGGAAAATTATAAAGAGGTGAATTTAAGCTTGTGAGGTTGAAGAGATTACTTATGACTTTACATTTGATTTCAAGGATGATAAATAGACAAAGATAAAAATACTTGAAACGTTATTTGCGCGAATGAGACAGCTGATGGGATCTCCTCTTGTCTCCTCAGGGCAATATTCGTGAGACCAATCAGCGTATATACAGTCTCGTCTCATCTTAATGACACCTAGAGGCTAAAAATCCATGATATTTGACAACCGTATGCACGCTAACGAACTATCTCATAATCGCGCGTTAACTTAAAAAAATTATTATAAAAAATCTTTTTTAAATTAAAAAAAAGCCATTTGTATGAAAAATGATATCATTTCTGAACGAAAAAATAAAACAAGAAAGAACACGGCCATTATTCGTAGGTAGATGTCAAAAATTAAAAAAAGTTAAATAGCATAATTTTTAATTAAAACGAAAGTAGGAGAAAAAAAATTTTAAAATAAAAATTAAAAAAATATTTTATAAAATAAACGAATTATTATTTTAATAGCATGTATAAAATTAGTGTTTGCCCTTTACACATAGTTATTAAATAAAATAAATAAATCTATTTAATTTGTCAAGAAAAAACGTGATTTGTTTTTATGAAAAACAAATTATTTATTCGCCAGCAGAATGTGCATAGAATTGTTAAAATATTATAATGGAAATTGTAGCATACACAAGTACAATACAACAGTGAAGAATTATTTCTTATATAAAAAAAATATGCAAGTGTGTATTTCATGTATCTACACTGTGTATTGTAACCTGCCAACTTTGAGAGCGGCATCAGCTTCTGATTACAGAGTACGATGGATCTCACCTCTCTGATGTCTGAGATGCACACATACATTTTAAAATATATTTATATATATATATACATTGTACACACATTTATAAATTTATTTTCTCTCAACTGGTCTCAACTATCGTTTGTATATGAGATCTCTTTTATATTATTTTTATTTTTCTTTGATGGACCACAACTGTACATAGTTCATATACTAAATGCAACACACGTCTATAGATCAAACCGACGCCCATTATTTTATTTCTTTTCATTTTTATCTATACTTTTATTTTTATAAAAATATAAATTGTTGATGCAAACGATAAAATATATATGGATTGAGAGGTGTTGCAAGTTGTCTAATAAAACTATAAAAACATCATGGTGGTCCAAATCATTTTCCCGCAACAATTATATTTTTTATAATTTCATTTGAAAGAAAACGAAAACTATCTTACAAAATATCATTAAACTCATAAATATATATATTTTTTTCCCTATAAAAATTTATAATAATAAATAGAGTGAAAATTGAGTTTTTGAAAAATAGAAAATTCAAAAATAGTCGTAAATTTATTTTCATGGTGGTCAAAAATCAATCATGAATTTTATTATAAATAAAACACCCTAATAATTTTTATATATTGAATATTTGGCTGTATATATATTTTAAAAATTCACGTAATTGCTGATGGTGACCACATCATTAAGCTAAATTGATTCTTCACCTTGCACGATGTAATAATGCCAACTATTATCCCCATATTATTTTATACATCTATATTTCCTATTTTTTTTTTTTCTATAATTTGCTGCCTATTTTTTTTACAGTATATATATTCTCGATGAATTGATATATAACTATGATTATTATTTCTTTTGTTCAAATTTAAATGGATGCATCTGTTATACATTATATCTCATCTTATTTTTTTCTATCTATCATTACTTATCTTGTGTTTGTGCAAAGCCAAGATGTTTATTTGTTGAAGAAGAATTGTTAATTTTTTTTCGCATTCTATTTAAAGTCAATTCTATGATGATAGGTATCATAAGAGATTCAAAATATATATAAAATAGTTTGGCGCGCGTTTCTACCAACAATCGCAAACCAGTGGCGTGTGTGCGGCGGCAAAATTTGCCAGATTAGAGACCACCGGGATAATTAAGTAGCGCCCTTCAAATAACATGCAGGTACTGACTCTCAAAAATACCGCGATATCAAATTTTTCATCTTAAATACTAAAAACTAAATTTGGAAAAAAAAAAAAAAAACATTTTGATATGAAAATAAAAAATTATAATTAAAAAAAAAAGAGAATTATATAATTTTATTTTTGCAAAAGAAATTAATTTTTTAAATAATATATAAAAATAAAAAAAAAAAAAACAGTGAAATAACAGTTGAAGAAATAAGAATGAGAGGCATGAGAGTTATTTGGAGTGATTTAAGAAAGAGAGAAGTGCAGGAAAGGTGTGATTCCAAAGTGTCTGAAGACCGCAGAAGATCTAACTGCTGGAACTGAGAAAGGATAAAAGATGATGCGGCTCGATCACCAGAAGATACAAAATTGTTATGAAATGAGTGAATGAGTGAGACAAAAATTACATGAATATTGCAATGATGATGATGATGATGATGCTGATGGTGATGATAGTGGTGGTGTTGTTGGTTAGCAAGAGAGGGTAAATATTGTATTGAAGGGGGTTTAGTTAGGGGGAAAAATAGAGGGAATGATGATGAAGGGGGAAGAGATCAAACGAACCGACGACCCACGGGGTGGTCTCTACCCGCGTTTCTTCTACTCTTTCTTCATCATTGCCACGGTCTTTTGAGATCTTGTGTATTGCTTTTATACATGTATATATTAACCAATGCATGTGCATATAGCCTATCTATATGTGCAATATTTATTTCATATTTATATCATTCATATTTTTATGGTATCGCCATTATCAAGTACTGATTGGAAGACAAGATCATAAATTTTTTATTTTTGAAAAATTTAATTTTTCATTTTTTTTTTTGTCTAAATTCAAGTAATATTTTTAATGAAAATGGAAAATTAAATTTTAATTTGAATAAATAAGAATATTGAAATTTAAAAAAATTATAGTGATGAAAGAATTAGCTTTTTTTTTTTTTTTCCTGCGATAAATTGATATGTAATATATATGCATAATGGGGTTGGGCATATATTATTTTATTTTTCATATATGGGGGATGATTTTAGTTGCAAATCGCGAAGCGCCGGAAGATCCGACAAAGGCACTGATTCATTTTCAAAAGAAAGACCGCATGATCGGACTTGCCGAGAACAAGAGGCGCGCGCTTCGTTTTTTTTTTCTGTAATTTTTTTCCTCAAGGCACTTGTACACGCATATATACATTTTAGAACACGCATTAACATTATAGTTCATCACTATACACTTGTCTTTCTTGCATTCTATTTTTTTAAAACTATTCTACTACTATTTTTGTTTTTTTATTTTCGATATTCCTTGTGGCAATCACTCACGGCATCCGTGTTATTTCTTCCACACCTTGGTGATTATCATACAAATGTCGATGACGGTGTCAAGATTATAAATTTTTGCATCTTTTATCACCAATTTTGAATTAAAATGAAAAAAAAAACGGACAAAAATTTTTGTTTTAATATGAATTGAATTTATAATTATTTGTGGCTAAGAGCTTTTTGATTTCTCGTTTTTATAAGATAATAAAACTTTTAATTGAACACTGGTCAGGAATTTATGACGAATCATGACTTAATTTAGATATAATTATTGTTTTTCTTCAAATTTAACGGAGCTAATATTTATTCTGCAATAATAATTCAACAAAATGAGCTAAAAAATATTTAAACATTTTTTAGACTCTAATGACTATTCTCTGAATTTATATTTGTCAAAAAAAAAGCTCATTATAGTCAGACCCAAGCCAGGTGAAAATTAATGTCCACTTTCGAGACATTTATTGTCGGTTCGACGTCAAAAATTAAAGCCAAAACGACCTCAAAACATCACAACTGAAATCAAAGATCAAACAACCCAAAAATTGGACACAATATAAAAAAACTCTCAAGTAGTGGATTAAATTTCAGGCGAAATAATTTTTTGTAGAGAAGAATGAGACTTAAATCTTTAGTTTCTCATACTTGTTGCAATCATATCAACAATCTAATTATTTGCAGAAGAAAAAATTGATAAACAATATAAAATAATTGCACAAATTAATATATAAATTTTGGAAAATAATATAAATAACAAATGTCAAAGAAATAATTAATTGATATTTGCATTTAGACCTCACGCATTAAATGAAAAATTGAGAAAATAATAATTGAGGCACGAGACTAATAGGCATTGGTATTTTAGCTGAACCAGATGTTAAAGAAATTAGTAAATTCAAACAGGTAAAAGGGCGTTCGGTCCCTAATAATTCCGGATACAATCGACCATCTTTCAAACACCTTATTTCTACCTTTTTTTTCCTTTGACTATACATTATCTCATCTAATATCTTACTCTCTCACATTCATGCAACACCAAATATTATATCTTTTTTTTTCCTCAGACACAAAACAGTTTTACCCTATGCCACAAGACATGGCATATCATGGTGGTGGTGTTGTGTATTACCCTGAACAGCTATAGCTCAATTTGCCGACACCTCGCTAAGTATAGGTTGAGTGGGTGGTCCAACAAAGTTCAAGATTTTATTCTTGGCCAAGAAATGGGAAAAAAACTATACACACAAGAAAATAAAAATTGTGTTCTTTGCATAAACCATACACCATGTACTTTTTACATTTATTTATTCTATTTTTAATTTAGTTTCAAAAAAAACATGGAATATATATATCCGTGTACTATTTTTTTTTGATAGTATAAATACCAATAAAACTATAAAATTATTATCCGATGGAAAACAATAGACAGTGAGTGGGCGAAACTATAACGCCTACTTTTCACCCCCTATATAACATTACAAAGGATACCTCAAGCTTTACTTCCCATTTTTTTTCTATCTTTTCATCTTACAGGTGGGATAATAATTAATATATTAAAAAAGAAGAAAA
>JAPYYR010002260.1:11024-21900 GCA_030523065.1 Aphidius colemani
AGAAATTAAAAATAGTTTTAATCAAGTGAAAAACACACGTTGACAAATCATTCATCAACTTCCGCTTATGGCAACACAATCATCTTTCAAATGTTAATTAATTCGTGCATTTAATCCCTTTTATAAATTAAACTTATATAAAACTTGTTTTTTTTTTCTTATAAATATATTTATTTGTATATTAATGTCTATTCTTTATTTATCAATTTAAATATAGAAAATATGAAAAAAAAATATATATAAATATAAATAAATATATTAAATATATTGAAAAAAAAAAAAATTTCATATATTTTACGATTTTAATCGATGCGCGCTATATTTTTGGAGTTTCAAACGTACTATAGTATTGCCGCGTTGCCGCGCACGCTGCTGCGGCCCTGTGTGACTCGTGTAATTGGCTCCCAACTGGACTTCAAAGGGTACCGCTTGCCTTCATCCACGCCGCCATACGACGCAAGTATCATGGGAGGTGGTAAATAAGGCGCGAGGAGAAAAGAGAATTTTTTATTTTATTATTTTTTAAAGGTAAGATTGGGAGGTAAAAAGGGAGGTAAAAGAGGTAAGCAATCGTGCAGCGTGGTCGCGCGAACATCAATACGTATTTGGAGTAAGTGAGAAAAAAAGATATGAAACTCTTTTTTTTTTAAATATAATATTATATAAATTTATTATTAGCAAGAGAGAGTGATAGAATGATATTAAAGTTGTATTGTCTGACTATATATGTACCTATATACTACTGGCAATGATAACCTGATGAGACAGGTTGAATGTTAGCGCGTGCACAAATGAATTCAACAAGGATAAATGTATTAAAAGAAACATGATTCTATATTATAAATGAAAGATAAAAAAAAGAGTTAGATAAATATATATCAAAATATAAATTAAGAAAGAAGAAAACTATATAGGCTGACATGAACAAGACAGACAAGATTGCTCACTGGTGTTTCAACAGAGTGCCCGATACAAAGGTGTCCAATATTCTTGTCTCGTTTGGTTAATCGTATCCCATTTTCGATCGAAAAACACACCCGCCGGTGACGAAAAATACCAATCTTTAATATTACATAAATTTTAGGTGTGCCGATCAAAATTATAATCAGATGTCGAACATAAAATTTAAATATACTGATAAAACTTTTAAAATGAAAAAAAAAAAAAATAGAAAAACATAACAATGGTAATAAAGTACATAGGATTAAGTCCACTTAGATAAAATGATTGCACAATTTTATTTTTTATATGATGCAATTAACTTGTTAAGTGTATATACTATTCTGATTAAATTTTAATTTTATTCTTCACTCAATTAAACAAGGTGTTGAGTTACGTTGAAACATTGTTGTTTTTTTCTTTTTAAATTATTTTTCTATTTTTATAAATTAAGATTGAACATTATTTGTGTAAAATATACGTTTTTTTGGTTAAATTATATGTCATAATATAGTGTATAGTGAATGAAATTGGCAGAGTTGTTGTTTAAGTTGGTTTGTCGTATGTCGGCCTCGATACGCACCACGGAGCGTCGCAAAATTTTAACACTCAAAAAATCGTCAAAAAGACCGACAATTCTCATGAGAAAGTATAGCAGAATATTTATATCCTATAAACCAGCATCACACGATACTTGACTAACTGCAACACTATTAATTGGACACCGGTTTTGGCTCTCACTTTAATTTTTTATTTTATTTTCTTTCAAATATATTATATACACCTCCTGATATATCCTTCTTGTTGCTCTTCCTACCTAACCGTGCTTATATATTTCATCAATCATTTTTTAAAATAATCTTCGCAAGTATATGCATGTGCGCTGGTTTGTTGGTTGGATAAACGACGTCAAGAATCAAGATACACTCGAGAAATCTCTACACTGCGGATAATATACTTAATATATTTGCCTCTGGCTAAAAAACCCTTCAAAAAGACATCCGGGAGCAATGATGCTCTGTCTTGTTCATTTTAACCTCCTTTTGCTTCCCCGAAAAGAAAAAAAATTAAATGAATATAAATAAAAAAGATGAATAAAAGAAAAAAACTTGTATACTGTGACTCGTTTTAAATGACGATTCTATAAACAATTTTATAATTTAAGAGTATATGTGTATATGTAAAGAAAACGGTAACGATCTTGACGTTTTGCTCATTATGTTTTTTATCGTTTAGCCAACACCAAGCCAGGTTTCACAAGCATACCAATGTATAGAGAAATAAAATAAAAAATGAAAAAGTAAGACGATACTGCCATTGTCCATGTCGAATTGATCCATGCCAATCAACGGGTATTTTAGAAGAGAATATTGCCCCAAGGCAATGGCAAAAAGGGCTGACATAATTTATTTTTTTGTTACAAATAAAAATCTTGGAAAAAATGAATTTTTATAATTTAATGTTTTAAGGGATTTTTATATTTTAGAATAATTTTTTTTTTTTTTATTGTTTTAACGACAGGAAAATATTATTAAGATAAAGAGAAAAATATATTGATACACTGTATGAAAGAATAATAAAAAAAAGGAGCAGAAAGAGAAATAAAAATGTGTATAAATATACGAAAGCTGAGAAGTTGAAGAATGGTTTTGGGCTCGGCAGGTTGCTACAGATCCGTCTCAATCAGCTTGAAATGCTGAGAAGGAATCGATAGATCAAGGTAACACCTCTGAGCATCTTTTAGCTGAGGAACATAACGTTTATAACTTGGACCAGTTTTGTCTATATTTTGTTCATCCCCAGCGTGTTTCTTCACACGGGAGAAGATATACACTTTGCTCGTTCAGATCAACGACAAAGATAGAATATAATATCAAAACAAGAATGAAAATAAAATAATATAACAGCAGCTTTGGTTGAAGAGTACGAGTGGGAGGACGTCGGGGATGTTACCTTTGATGGTAAGGATACTAAAAGCCTCTATTACGACTCGAAATATACTACTGCTTATTTATACCTGCATCCATATACAGTCCCCGTTGGTCGTAGTCGGAAAATTTTTGAAAATTTATATAAAAATTAATTATGAATATAATAATTGAGCACAGATAGAATTACTGGATAAATATTTTATTATATAATTAATTGGAATTATCTATCGAGTTTAAGATGAATTTTCACTCAACGAATAGCAATACAATTAAAAAAAAATAAAAATAATTGAAATTAATTTTTCTAACCGCTAGGATAATCAATTTAAATGCATAATTTTATAAAATTTATACCCAGAAATACTTATTGTAGAAATTAGACTTTAGAGCTTTTTAGGACAGTCCTATTAAGGTGCTGTTTAAATATTAGAAACATAAAATCTTGTAATTTGTCCTTAGAAATATATTTATACAAATAAAACCTGCAGCCAAAAAGCCTACAGGTTGCCTACAGGTCATGCTAAATTATAGAACTCAAAAAAAATAAAAATAAAAGTAACTGAAACTGAATTTTTAAGATTTCGGGATAATTATATTTTGGTGTTGTTTAAATACTAAAAGCGTAACTTCCTAAGTTTATACTAAGAAAACCATTCGCTATAAATTGCTGTATTTTTTTCGAGTTAAAAAAAATTATTTAGTAAAAAATATAAATAAATTTTTAATTATTCAATAGGGCGTATACTAATTTTGTATTTTATCAATGTATAGATGAAGAATTGATGGATAATATATTTTAGTAGATGTGAATAAAAAATTAATTATAACTACATCAAAAACATAATTGGCAAACTCATTCAGCAGCTGCTTTTGCCATGTTATATATCAATTTTGATCTCGCTTAAATTTTTTTTCTTCTTATTACTATATACATCTATTTTTCAATTTACAATCTCTTTTTTTCTATCTTTTATTTGTTTATCTTTCAATCCTAATGCATGAGTATATATTTGTTCCATGAAAACGTCATGATAAACTAAAAACAAACTTGCTACCGAATATATATCTAATGAACAAATAATAACTCGACCTTGAGATAGCCTTGTTAAATATATCAAATGAATATTTGTATAAATATTAATATTAAAAATTATTTCCTCACAAAATTTTACGGACACAGATTTTTTTTTTATTAAAAAGAAATTGCTGCATTTTCTTATCTAAAATAGTTGAAAATACGTCGGTGAAGATGAAAGAATTTTAATGTACATAGATGTTTAATTTTTTTATATTTTCTTCTTATGCATTTACACTGCTATCACCCAAATAATCCACAACCCTCGGCACACAATAAAATTTCTTAAAATTTTTCATATAAATATTTTATTTATTTTTTATTTTTACAACCGACCAACCACCAAGGACGAGATATTCTTTGCTTTAATTACCTATCTAAGTTTTGTAATGCGTCTGTAGCCCCGAAGCCAAAGTGTATTCTGTCAGGTCTTTGAAGCATATACAATATAACCGTGCCGACGAGAAGAAGCAGCACATTATCGACACTATATAGTCGCCGTTTCTTTGTGCTCGAATGCACAAGCCAAAAAAAAAATAAATATATCTATATAAAAATAATAAAAATACCGAAAAAAAAATGAGAAAAAAATCAAAGATGTAATACCCTCTCATCCAGGCCGGCGGGCAAAAGAGGAACAACACGGCGGAAATTCGGAAGCGGATGATTTCACACCGTGCGGATACATATTTTGAAGGGGAAGGAGAAAATAAGGTGACCACTTCTCTTATTTTTTTAACTTAATTTTTTTTTTCTTTGGGCCCTTTCAATGTATATTTTTCTTGGTCATCATCAACCACCCAAATGAACCAATCGTACTTCTAAGAACCTAATAAAAACCGGTAGGATAAAATTGAATCGAGCACCGGCATCGTTCACTCGTTTTGAGTCCTGAAAAATGACTTTCCAAGGGAACTAATTTACTTTTTTTTCTTTTTTTTTATATCATCTCTCACAGAGGCTTCCTTTTTTTTTATTATTCATTCATTCATTTACTTTTTTTTTCTCTTATTCATCTGAACCGCCTTCAGATTGTGTGAATGCCGCTTCGTCAAGCGGGAAAATTCTCGTTTACGCTAAACAAGTTCATTCGCTGACCACTCAGGCGGTCTGTATCCAATCGACTCGTTAATTAAAAAAGTTTTTCATACCTTCTGGACATATATTATAATCTCAATCTGCTTGTTCAAAACTTAATATATATTTTACTTTATTTTAATTTTATATAAATGAATTTACTTTTTTTTTTTATTTGGAGACAAATAAAATTGACGTGAAAGCCAGAAGTTATGACATTTATTTTTTTAATTCAAATATGTTATTTAAATAATATAATACAAGCATATTTAAAAATAATCATATAAAAAACAGTTAAGCCGATGGAATATATGAGTAGTAGTTTTTAGAAAATGATGACAAGTATCAACGATCATTATTCAAATTAATCAACGAGGTTTTAGAAATTTAAATTTAAATAAAAATAATAAAAAAAAAAAAAAAAAAATTTAAGGGGAAAAAAACTATACTGAAGTTTATTTGGGTCTGCTAATTGACAGGTCCATTGTGTTGACGATGCTGAAGGCTATACACAATCGCTAAAAACGATTTTTTATATTTTATATTTTTTTTTTTTTATTTTTTATTATTAATCTCCATTTTTATTTATTTTCATTTGATCGTACTTTTTTTTTTTTTGTCATTTCTTGAAACATAATCGTTTGTGGGCAATATTCTTATACCGCAGCGTCAGGGCGGTCTCTTTGGAGTCCACGATATTTTTTATTTTTTTTTTCTTTATCCACGGAGTCAATTTTTTAAGGGGTATATACCATTGGATCGCTAATTGATTAATCATGATCTTCAGTATATACGCTTCGTAGCGCTTCCATCTAACTTTCCATTAACCTTTTTTTTTGTATTATTATTATTAAATTCACATATTGAAGAAAAGCAGAGGTATATGATCCCATAAAAATACTTTTAAAACAATAAAAATCTTGGTATAGTTATAAAGATAGAAAATGAAAAATTGAAAAAAAAACCACCCACGAACACGAAAGGAAATTATAAGAAAACTGACAATGTACTCAATTGGTAGTACAAATTGCTCAATTAAAGTTTCGAGTAAATAGTAAAACGGGCAAGTAATAAGTTGTATATGATGATCGACAAGACCAAGCCTAGATCATCAACATAGTTAAACTTTTGTTGGATGAAAATAAATGAAAAAGTAGTGAAACCACCTTGTGCACAAGATGATTCTCATGTTGATGGTTATAAATATAACAAAATAAAAAAAGGGCAAAATAAATAAATTAAAAAAAGTAGTTTTATCTCAGCAGTATACGCAGAAAATCTCAATCATCAAGACTGAGCAAATTTCTTTTGTACTAGCTTGCAGTCTAAACGCGACCAATGATTGGCCAAGGGGCGTTCAAAGAGTACCGCCATGACTCGTCCAAGACTCAAGCACGAACACGTCTTTTGTTTGATGAAACAATGGCGCATATAAGAGGTGAAGCCCACCTCACTTAGCGTATTATACAGGATCTTAAAATCAAGTCTTCAATGACAAAAAAAAAAATTCAAAAAAGCGAGAAATTCTTTCATAAGAGGGACATTTAATCTATTAGGAAAATTAGCATTCTCTGAAATATTTCATTTGCAAAAGGTGTGAACTTCTTATTTTACACAATTCGTTAAAACAACATATCTCAAGTTTAGTTTTATAATTTATCAAGCCAATCGATCCAGCCCACAATGAGTTTTAGAAAAATATATAAAAAGAAAAAATCAAATAGCAGTATTTAGTGTGACTATAAAAGGATAGATCAACTTGACTGATATAACAAATCTCTAATTAAATAATTATATAGGAGGCAATAATTTTCATTTTCATTTAACTGGTATCTTGACGATTATTGTCTCGTCAAACCAATAGCTTTTCCACGCCCTCATTTCACTCTATTGATGTCTATCTTGCACAAAAAAAAAAACCTCAAAGCAATTTTTTATAAACGTTTTAATATTTTTTTTTTTTGCCCACGGATTATCGCTATTTTATGAAAATTATTACTGTGATTTTTAATTGTATAAATGGAAAATTAATAATTGAATATAGAAAGTTAAAAATATCCAATTAAATTGGAGAATTTATTTATGTTATTGCGAAAAAAATATTTAAAAAATTGTAGCCTATAGGCTTATGAATAAATAATAATGTTGATGATCAAAAAAAAATTGACAACAAAAACATTGGTGGCCTAGTTATGATCTTTAAAAATAGTGAAAAGCAAATGTCTTAAGAAAATTTAAAATTTATGGACCATTACAATTCGTTCTAGTCGTTTTTTTTAGTTACCAAGAATTTAAATAATTTTCAAGTAATAGTATTATAATAAAATATCCATTTGATAAGTACCAAGTGAATAGAAAACTGTATTTTTAATTTGTACTAAATCTTAAATGTTTGTGCTTTGATTTATATTTATATAAAATATTTAAATAAAAAAAATATGTTAAAATGAATTTAATCAACAATAAATACAAAGTTTAAACTTTGAGAAATGATTTATTGTAAATATCATAAGTATGTAAGTCATATCTTAATCTCATCAAGTAATTAATGACATAAAGACTGAGCCGGATTAAAAATAAAAAATAAGAATGCTTATTATCTGTAAAAATATTTCAACTTAACGTTGATGAAAATAATATAAGCATGCTGTGCAAGATGATATTAAAAACAACAGTTGAATGGTAAATATTGTTGATGTGTTGTTGAATTGTTGGTTGAACATGTCATGGATTAACATGCTCAAGCTAAACCTATTTACAAACTCAATCATTGCAACAATGACCACATACAAGTTTACGTCGAGTATAGCTCATGATTTTCGCATCATTGTGAGTATTATCTGACCTACTAAACATCCAAATAATAATTCTGTTGGCAATGTCATCAGTATGCATTATGTTGTACCAACAAATTATTGATAAACATAACAACGACTGTTGAATTATTAATTTCATCCAATGAGAAATAAATCCAACGACAATATTATCATTAAAAAATATTTCGTATAAATGATAATAAAATAATGCTTAACGTGGTAATTAATTAAAATAAATTATTAAAATTTAAGATAGACGCTGATTGGTCATGTTTTAGACACGGTACCAGTGTCTAATATTATCATCGATGCCATAAAAAAGACGCAGTAAATACACATAAATACAATTGAAATAAAAAGATATGTACTCACTCATTCTGATGACAACAATATTATACATTGATGCAGCACTCTATCAATGAGTAACAGGTTCTGTGTCTCTGGATAGCAACAGCAACATCACAATGACAAAACTTGCCCTAGTGACCTCCAACAGCGCCTCATTATCGCCAATATGAATTAAAATCTTCTGTCCTTATTTTTCACACACTCTTCACTTTTCTCCCTCTCTCTCTTACTCATCTAATAAGAAAAAATAATTAATTAAAATTGAAACACAATGATTAATAACTATCAATTAATTGCTCTTATTATAATCAATAATAACACATCAAAATTTATTAAAACAATTACTGAATTTTTGATTAAAAAAAATAAAAATGAGGAAAAAAAAAAAGGGTGAGAAAATGGCTGCTTTTGGGCAAAATTAATGAGTGAAATTTTAGAGTTCAATTATTGTCATAAAAACACAAATAATTTACAAAAATTAGTACTCACCTGACGGCAGATGACTTTGGCTATCGTTGAAGCACATTTTTATAATTGATTCGCGTAAATAAATATTAGTATCAATCGTATAATAAGGCGGCTTTCCTTTCAGATGTAGTGAACAAGACGATCCCGGAGAACTATGAGGAAAGGGCCAGTGAGGGGGATTTCCGTCTTGTCGCTCCCCAGTAACCAATAACCATTGGCTGAAAAAAAATAATGGCGTTGCTCGAGAATGATAAAGTAGAACGCACTACTTTAACATCAGAGTAGACGAAAAAACTTAGATGTCGCTAGCTGTTAATTATTTGAAAATTAATTTCTAAATAAGATAATTAATATGTTTTCTTGTATAATTCTATGATTTTATATCATTATTATTGCTTTTATTTTTTTTACAATAATTATTAACCAATAGATGTTTATTTATAAGGATAATTGTTGTTGTTATTCAAAACGACCGGTATAAATTTGTTTTTTAGAATTACAACTAGTACCTCTAACGGAGGCGTGGGTGAACTTCAGTTTTGAGTTGTCGATTCCCGCGAATTACCAACGTCCGCCCACATATTGCTAATAGCTTTTCAGTCAGGTATAATTCAGTGTGATAAATAATTGTTTTATAATTATAATCAAGTGATAATCCATCCGTTTTAATTTATTTATTATTTTTCCTATTTAATTCAATCGTGAATCGTGAATATTAACAAGCTTGCTCGTCGGGAAAACAGCATCAACCAAGGTCAAGTCATGTCAGCTTGTGTTAATTTTTGATACGTTTGATGAATCATTTGTTACAACAATTGTGAGTAATTTATTTAATATAACAATCAACAAATAATAGTATGAATAGTTTGTAGTTGTTGAGCATAGCAACATAAAGTTTAATTTTATATTTTTTTCAATAGAATGTCTTGTAGTTTATCTCATTCGTGTAAGCAAAAAAAATATTCTTGTGTCCAAGTATTATTATAACTATTAATCTAAAATCATAAATAAATCATCAAGTAGTTTAATTAATAAATAAAAGTGATTCTGACGGTAAGTACAACGGGTTATTTTATAAACATTAGTGACTTGTGTGAGCTTCATCATCTTGAGTTCGTTGGATACTGCTGGATACAAGGTAAAGCATTTTATCTTTTTACATTTAATTGTCTAGACATTATCTATTTATTGTATTATTATAATTGTTGTTTAATGTATCTTTGCTTTGTCCATTTATTTTACATATTATTTTTATTTTTACCTAACTCCAAAACTAGTTAATTTATCATTCAAGTTAACTAATTGTTAATGACAATAAGAGGCTTATGTAACATCAACATCAAGTCCAACAAGACTAACATGATCTCTTTATTCACCAGATAATTTTTTATTAGTCAATTGTCCTTGTAATCATTATCAAGTGCTCCAAGTCGTTCTCTTACTTTTACATGTTATCTTTGAACTAAATGGTCGACAATCGCGACCACGTTCCCCTTTTGATCATATTATCACTAATCACTAACATCAATGTGAAGGTACGTAGATTCACCAGCAGCTCCAACATAATTAATTAGCTATTTTAAACAATCAAACATGTTAAACACGTAATTAATTCGACAAATACATCTGTGATTAGTGAATGCTGTTTTAATTTTACCTGAGATTGATGATAGTGCTTTTAGCTTTTGCTCCAGGTCATTTAGTACCAATTGCTTTTGATAAATCACATACTTTTTTATATCAACTCATTGACATTCTAATTTTTAATGTACATAATCAATTATGTAGCATTTAAAATCAGTATTTGAATAATAATCCAACACCTAGTGTATCGTCAGTAATAAATTTTGCTCATAAGACATTATTTTGATAACCCGAGTAACATCGTGAACTATTTGTCTTCACTTTTCCATGTCCATAATTCATAAAATCATAAAACAAAAAATTTAGTACCAATTGCTTTTGATCAATCACATACTTTTTTTATGTCAACTCATTGCCACTCTAATTTCTAATGTGCAACAATATGTTTATAACATTTAAAATCAGCTTTTAAAAAAAAATCCAATTACTAGTCTATCGTCAGCAACAACTTCTTGCTTATAATACAATATCTTGATAGCTCGAGTAACATCGTGAATAATTTGCCTTTTACTTTCCCATGTCTATAATTTATGAAATCATAAAACAAAAAAAGTACATATTAAATTAACACAAACATT
>JAPYYR010002261.1:0-10594 GCA_030523065.1 Aphidius colemani
AAACCTTTTAATTTGATAATAAAACTGTCTGTGACACTTTTAAGACTGGTGACATTCAATTTTTGTAAAAATTCCAAGCTGGTTATGGCATTTAGACCTACTCCAGTAATATATTTGCAATAAGATATATTCAAACATTTAAGACTTTTACATTTATTTGCAACAGCAGTAATACTACTGTCGGTAAATTTAAGTACACCAGACACATCTAAATATTCAAGATGTTCTAATTTAGATAACTCATTAAAAATGGTTGCATGAAGAACTGGTTCATTATCATAATCATCATCATCATCATCATCATCATCATCATCATCATCATCATCATCATAATCATCATCATCATCATCATCATAATCATCATCATCATCATCGTCATAATCATAATCATAATCATAATCATCATCATCATCATCATCATCATCATCATCATCATCATCATCATCATCATCATCGTCATCATCATCATCATCATCATCATCATCATCATTGGTATGCCGATAACGATTAACATCTTCAGTATTAAAAGGACTCGATTGTCTCATATAAGAAATTTCCAGATATTTCAGTTTTCTACAGTTGTTAGATATTGTACGTACTGAGTCGTCACTAACGGGACCGAAACCAAATTTTAAACGTTTCAGATTTTTTAATTCCGTTAACTTTAGCAAAGTGTCTTCCGTTATTTTGTAATGAAACGATAAGCCTTCTAAATCGTTGCAATATCTGACAATTTTGACTGCTGAGTCATACTTGAGAGCCCAGTCAAGAGTGATATATTTTAGGCTTTTCAGGTTTTTCCAATTTTCAATTGAAGCTAGAGGATCATCATAGAAGGGTCCAGGTAGACATTCAAAATATTTTATACTCTTGCATGTGTTTAAAATCGTCGTTACAAGAGTTGGCATACAGTCAATCAAGTTGTCACAAAGACAAATATGTTCCAAATTCACGAGCTTATTGAAAATATTCTCGTTTAACGGTTTTTCATTGTACACCCAAGAATATTCCAGATTCAGATAAACGAGTGTTATTTTTTCTGATATTGGCCAGATCATTTTGTCGATAGCGCATCTACTTAGTGTCAAACTATGGAGACTTTTGAATTTTTCTAAATTCTGAAAAGAGATAAATATTAGTTTTAATAATTTGAGATTATTGCTAATGCATTTATTCTATCTATAAAAATGATAACTAGCAAGTACTTACAAAGGAGAAGTATTTTCTGCCTCCGTGAGGATTTCTTTCATGAGTTATATGAATTTCATTAATTCCTTCTGGTAGACTATTGAGTACTTTATAATCTGACCATCTCAAGCCTCTAGATTTCGAAGTAATTACATGAATTTTAATGATTTTTAGTTTATCTAACATTAGGAAAGCTTGAATATAGTCGATTTTCAGGAATGGAAGTCTCTCGTCGATTACAAATTCAAGTCTTGTTATGTTTCTGCAGTGATAACCAATGATTTGAATGATATATGAGGTGCAAACGTTGGAGAGAATTATTTCTCGTAAACCAATTTTACACATTAATAACAACTTTTTAACATATGATTGTGTCAGCAACTGGTTATTATAAGCACGACCAGTAGAATGGCTACATTTGTATTTTTTAATGTCATACCAAGGTTGTTTACAGATCTCTTTCCATCTGGTACAAACTGAGGAACAAAAATTAAATAAATAAAAAACACTATGATAAGTTTAAACAACTTTAGTTTCGACAATTACCTTTTTTCAAATCCATTCTGTCACATATCGGCAACCACATGAATATTTGTTGCAATGAATAATGATCCAGGGAGTTGATAAAGTCTATCTTCTGGTCTACAACTTCAAAAAATTGTTGCTTTCCTTCCATAAGACAAAGTTTTTTCGTACTTGACATTATTGAGACCTGTTGCTAAAAAAAAATATCTATAGGTATATTCTTGGCAGAATAATTTTCTTACATATTGCGAATAATTAAACGTAGTCAATCAAGGGAAATAATATCTCTAGTCTTCTTGGTGTGAAAATGTGATTGTTAGCTTTATTTTCTTGGAAATATGGCTATTCGCACTCTTTCCGTAGTTCTAGTGTGACTTTAAGAATGACTTTACCGTGTTTTCAGGTGATATAAATAAATTATTATAAAAAAGAAAGGTCTATAACGTTCAATATTATTTTACGAAAAGATTCATAAGTACTTCAATTACATACTGCATAAATTTGAAAAAATTCTGATATTCAAGACGGGGACCTGAAGATGTACTTTAACCTCGAAAATCTGTAGTATTACATACATTTTACTGTGACATTTTTTTATTTTTTAAAGCACTAAAAATTTATAAATACCTTCTTTTTTAAATTTATTCTTTTAAGATTTTCCACTGTTAATCCAATTTAATGACTTAACAATATTAGGACTGAATAAAACAACAATATTAACTCTAAAATAACATAAAGTTAACGATTGCCAATTGTCGTAAAACGCACGTGGTGCTAGAGTCAGATCCATGGAGGTTTAAACTCGAGATGAGTTAGTTAGAGACAGAGAGCACTTTCAACTATCATATACTTTATGTAGTATGATACGTATCATACGTATGATTGTATGATACCCAAAAAATGAATATTCACCTCCATGGGCCATGGCTGAATGGCTCCATGTATTATATAAAAACGCGGCTTAACAATTACATGTTCGTTTACTGGTGTACTTGGAGGTGACACTACTGACTACCCGAGTACCCGGCTACCGTAGATTACCCTCCTTGTAGACCTCCATGGTCCTTATAAAACTCCATGCACACCTTATTGACCTCCATGGCTGTGAGGTTAAGTTAATTGACAACTTCTTTCTTGTGTTTACATCTAATCAATTGTTAAAAATATATACTTTACTTACTATAAAAAAATTAGGAAACATAAATAACTGAAAACAAATAAAAAAATGCCACCAAAATTCAAGCCAGTATGAAATTTTTATTGATAAAAAACATTTATTTGTATTATTTCAAAACTAATGAATATTTTTGTTTTTTAGGGTGGAAGAAGATTTCCTCCAAAAATAATATCAAAACCGTTGCCTCAACAGGTATCAACTACCATATCAACAAATGAATCAACAACAGGTAGACTGGATGAAGAATCAGAAAATAAGTTTGAGCTTGAACTTTGTTGGTGCATTCAACAATTAGAAGTGACATTACAAACTGCTCAATTACCTGATAAACAGTCTAGAGATGTTAATAAAAATTTAAATGCATTACGTAGTAGTAATGTACCTTTGATTAAAAAACGTCAAATAATGAGAACAACATTTGGTGATTATCGTGCTAAAATGCAAAAAGATGAAGTTAAATATGGAAAAAATTCAACAAATGTTAAATTTTTAAACAGTAAAAATAAAGATAATAAATCACTTTTTGTAAGAAAGGCAAACACAGATGACGATGACAAAAATCATCAATTAAAGCCTAAATTATCAAACTTATTTTCGAAAAATCAATTACAATCTGAGCCATTTAAATTTAATTTTTCTCTCTAATTTTATAACTATGTTGAAATAAAATTTTTTAATAATATACTAAAAAATATTTCTATTTTTTTAACAATCATCCAATTAGTATATAAATTTTCTAATTTAAAATTACGTAAATTGAAGATTCTAGTTTTGAAAAATTTTACAATATAATTTAAAATAAAAAGACAATAAAATACAAGAAAAATATTTTATTTACCAGTCTGTTGGTTATAGATGATTCAATGTGGCCACTTTGATCAATCCAATACTTTTTCTTAATGAAATTAAATTTTATAAATTAAAAACCGATCAAGACGAGCCAAGTTGCCTCGAAAATATATGAAAAATATATTGGGGATTACGGAGATGCTTCAAAGATTATATGTCGTCATGAATTATTTCTCATAAATTCTACGATCAAGAAAATTGTTGATAAATTTTCTTGTTAATTAAAACAAAAAATATTTGTAAATTTATTATTCCCGATAATTAAACTAAAGTAATGGTTACACAAAACGTCCCAATTTTTGTTTGAATTCATGAATAATTTATTTATTTAAAAAATCATTTTTTGCATAATAAAAAAATGTATTTTAAAAAAAAAGTTGTAAAAAAAAATTAAATTTAAATGGCTCAAAGACCAGATTTATTTTAAAAAATAAATTTTATATATTTAGTTGTAAAATTATGATGATTTTTTAGCTGTTTGGTTATCGATGATCCATGGATGTGCTAAAATTCCATCAAGAGAAAGACGATTTTCCGATTTAACGACCAATAACTAAATAGAAAAAGAAAAAAAAAAACAAAACATTAATAATTAATTCAATGAAAATGAGGAAAAAATAAAAGACTTACTTTTGAAATTAAATCACGAGCACCATCACTAACATACGATGGAAATGTATATTGTGCTTTCATAATTTTTTTATATGTTTCATCATAACTTTTAGTAACAAATGGTGGATTACCAGTTAAACATTCATAGCATAACACACCAATTCCCCATAAATCAACAGAATGATCATGTGAATTACCAAAAACCATTTCTGGTGGTAAATAATCAAGTGTACCACATAATGTATCACGTCTTGATGATGGTGCATGTACTGACCATCCAAAATCAGCAATTTTTAATTCACCATCTCTTCCAAGTAGTAAATTTTCTGGTTTAATATCACGATGGATAACTTTTTTACTGTGACAATACTTTACTGCATCAGCCAATTGATAAATATATTTTGCTGTTCTAAAAATAAATTTAAATTTTATATTTATATTATACAATATTAACAAAAATTTTTAATATAATTACTTTGCTTCATCAAAACGACCATCTGGTGCATCTTTAAGTGCTTTATATAATTCTCCATTTGGTGCAAATTCAAGAATTAAATAAACTCTTTTAGGGTCATGAAAATATCCATACATTCGAAGAATATTTGGATGTCTGTAATGCAAAATTAATTTATAAATTTAAAGGTTTTAATTGATTACAAGGATACAATAATAATTATTACCTCAAATGAGTTTGTATTTCAATTTCTCTTCGTACTTGATGCTCAACATTACCTTCTTCAATTTGATTTTTAAATAGTACTTTCATTGCAACAATATATTTAGATTTACGTTCTCTCGCTAAATAAACATTACCAAATTTACCTTTACCAAGTGGTTTACCAATTTCAAAGTCTGTTAGTACCCATTTTTTTGGAGCATTGGATGATGATGTTGCTGCAGATGTTGATGATGTTGCTGAAGATGATGATGATGTTGCTGGAGATGTTGATTCTGTCTTTGAATTTAATGACCCTACATTTGATCCACTTGATGTATTATCTTTTTTTTTATCAACATCTTCATGTGGTTTATCAATTTTTATGGTTAACTTGTTGGTATTCTTTTTAGCATCAATGCCATCATCTTTTTTTTTGTCAATCTCTCCATTTTTCATAGGCACTTTATTTACTGTTTTATGTTGTTCTTTGTCTGTTATTTGAACATCATTTATTGCAATTGTTTGAGCAGCTATACATTCTGATAATTTTAAAGCTTCAAGATTCTCTTTATCTTTTGATATTGTTAATGTTTTTAATGTTCTCAGTTGTTTATGATTGTTGCTGGTTTTTTCATCATTTGACACTGGTACTTGCTTAAGTGGTAATTTATTATCACTGTTTTTCAACATTATTGATGATCAATTTCATTAACCAATTATTTAACTGAAAATTAATTTATAAATATTGTTTATTTTAATTTACTCTGACATGTTGGGTCTATTTATTTTAAGGTTAATCCATAAAAATATTTACTAGATTATTTTCATTGATTATTAATAATAATTTCATGAATTTAGCAATATAATTTTGATATTATAAATATTTTTAATGACGTTTATTGTTAATAAATTAATTTGCATTTTAACTGATTCTGTGTTTGTTAAAAAATAGATTTTGAGTGTTTGATGACAAATATTTTGCTCCAGTTTATTTATTTTTCATTGATTATTATAAGTATTTAAATGAAAATTAATTAAATCATTTACCTTGTTGATGATTATTTATAAAATATTATTATTTATTTATTTATAGTAATGTAAACAACAAAATTTTTAAAAATAACGAACTTTTAAATTATTTTTTTATTTAAGTTGCTCATTTCTCTTTTCTTTTTTTTTCTCTCTCTTTCTCACCAAGTGACGTGATCTTATGTGTGCGCCATCTTTGTGTTATTCTGGTTACTTCAGTCGACCGACAACGATATAATAAATGACAGAATTGGGAATTAACGAGTAAAAGAGGCGGAGTGATTCCGATTTCCGAGACAGAAGTTTTTTTTTTGGTTTCTTACAGTAAATTACCTCAGGATCAAAAAGGCTTTATTCAGTTGCAAAAAAAATACAATAGCTAGTCAGGTTTGTACTTATTTATTTACTCATTTATTTCTATTATTTATTTATTCACATTGTATTTTATAGTCTACTGAAATTAATGTACAGCTTGGTGAAAAAATCCTGAGTTTGCCTTTGAAAGCTGATAAAACTTTAGATTTTATAGTTCTTGAAATCTATTTTCGTGGAACAAGTGGTCTTTCCTGCACTAGAATGGCATATTAATGAATTATAAATGAATTTTATGAACTGATTGTGAATGATTATGAATTATATGAGCTGTGTAATATGATACCTTTTTGTTTTTGAACAACACTGTGAGGAATATTTTTATTTTCTATCACATATTCTTGATTAATTATAGAAACAGTTGAGCAAACATCATATTTTTGCTATTTTAAATTGTATTATTCTCACCATTTTCTCTGAACCAAGTTCTGCTATGACTCTAAATCCAACATATTATTATAAAACTTGAGAAAACTGTCAATATTTGCATTTTGAAGATCTTGGCAACTTTCGTCACCATCTATCTTCAAATTATTACTTTTATTAAGAATATGTTCAAATAATGCTTGATTGAACGCTGTTTTGACTTCGTTGTTAGGCCAATCTAATTGTAATATATCTTTTTCGAATTTTGAAGTTAAATATCCAGTTTGCAGCAAAACTTGTTTAAAACGATCTTGATCAACAACATCCTTATATAAATCTTGCTGATTGTATAGAGTTACCATATCCGAAATCCTATCAGGACATGTCCTGATGAGTCTTGATAATGTCCTTTTAATATAAAATGTCCTGATTTGTCAAGATTTTATTTTTTTTCTTTAATAATCAATCTGATATCTGGGGTGAAAATACTTCTCCGTGATTACTCCGATCATCTCCGCAGTAACTCCGAATTTTTTCTGAGATATCTGATGGAGAAAAATTTTTTCGACTTTTTCTCCAATAAAATCCGGTGAAGAAATGTTCGGAGAAATTTTTTTTAGTCAAGGATCTTTCTCTCCACTTGTCTCAATATTAAACTTTTTTTGAGAAAAGTGCGGAAAAAGTTTAAAGTGAAAATTCCACGTTTAGAAAAAATTCTCTTCTCATTTCAATCTCTACAATTTGATTTTGAGGTAGGCAAAATGTCTTGATTTGAGATTCAGCACACATGGTAACCCTATGATTGTATGTTAATGGAACTTTTTCAATTATGCGATAATCATTTGGAGTTTTCACTATTTGGTTGAACAAGTGTGATGTTTTTTGATTAGAATAAAACCAAAAATCATTTAAAGCTAGTTTTTCAAGGCATTGAGTTACTGAAAACGGTTTATAAATTTTTTCACCATCTAAAGAAAAATTGTAACATATTCACGCCGATAAGTACAATGGGAAAAGTGATTCGGCCCAGAAAGTAAATCCGTCAGAATACATGTAGTTATTCCAGTAACAAATACTAGGTGTATTGAATCTTCTCTGGACTTTCATGGGTTTCAATATAAATATTTGCGGGTGATCATCGTATATAAGATGATGACTTTCTTTTTTAATTTCAGACTTCATTTCATATAAATCTTCATTTTTTATTTGGTATGTTAATAAACAAATAAATGTTACCTTCGTTTCGATTCTCATTAGGTTAAATATGTTTGTGAAGAATATTTTTATTCCTCAAGGAAATGAATAATTTTCAACATTTCCAAGATTGCAATTTTCATATTCTTAAGGATTGCTCTTTATGTCTTCAATTGCTGATTTTGTAAATTCTTCCAAGAGTACTTCCTCCAAAACTGATATATCAGAAATGAGACTTCGCTTGAGTATTTTTGTAACAAGAGGTTTTATCCGTTGGTAGGGTTACCATATGCGAAATCCTATCAGGACATGTCCTGATTTAAGAATGAATGTCCTGATGAGTCTTGATAATGTCCTATTAATATAAAATGTTTCTCCGTGATTACTCCAACCATGTCCTTAGTAACTCCGAATTTTCTCCTAGATATCTGACGAAGAAAAATTTTTTCGACTTTTTCTCCAATAAAATCGAGTGAAGAAATGTTCGGAGAAATTTTTTTTAGTCAAAAATATTTCTCGCCACGTTTCTCCATGTTAAACTTTTTTGAGAAAAGTGCGGAAAAAGTAAAAATTCCACGCTTGGAAAAAATTCTCTTCTCATTCCAATCTCGACAATTCGATTTTGAGGTAAGCAAAATGTCCTGATTTGAGATTCAGCACACATGGTAACCCTAGATGAGAAGGCAAAACTATTGGATATCATGAGTGAAAAGAAACAAAAAACAATTCAATCAAAAAAATTAAAAAAAAGAATTCAATTGAAAAACTTAAAAACGTTGCACCAAAAAACACTCAAGAGGATGAAATTTCACCAGATTCTTTTAACAAAGCAGTATGTGTTGAGAAAAAGAATTCTACTGAAAAAGTTGAAAATGAGGAAACACTTTCAATACTGGCAACTATATATTTTTTTTGTTATACCGGCAGTAGTAGAAATAAAATGGTATCACGAGGAAAAAAGAAGAAATGTTGCAAGGAAGGGTGCTACCTGTGCAACTTTCTGTATGATTCAGAAGATGAGTCACCAAATGGTGGTGAACATGTTGATGGTGAAAATACATGTGGTGAAAATTCTGGTAATCAGAGTGCTGGTGGAACTTTACATCTCAAATATAATGTTATCCACGGTAATAATTTAGCATCATCAAGCACGACAGGTTATTACTTATCAAATTTCATTATTTCAGAACATTTTTACTCAGGAGGATCCTGCTTGGAAGCAGGCGAACCAAGGTGCCAACGATGTGGTGCAAGGCTCTTAATTTGTCGTCTTTGCCACCGCCATCTACATCATGGATATTGTTCGGCATGTGGCTTACCACAACGTCTATGCACCAGATGCTATGCTGAAGTTTAAATCTTTTTTTTTTTTTCCTTTCTTCAATTTAATATCACATCACTTGGATTTATTTATAATAATATAAAGTTGTTATACCGGCAACAAAAAAAATATATAGTTGCCGGTATTGTTTTTGGCCTCAAATATTAGCGGCAGTGGAAACATGTCATAGTCAACTTTATGTTCCCACAATCGACACCCTGAGAAAATACGTCAGGGCAAATTACGTATATGAGGCAAAGCGTGAAGACTTTGATTCCTCACAAAATGATAGGAATATTAAAACACAAGAAACTGTACTAATGACAAATGTTGAAGAATCAACAGAAGTGCAAGTAAAAAATGAAAATTATAATTTAAGTGGAACAGAAGAAGTATCAGTAAATGATAGAAATGTTAGCAGAGAACCAACGAAACCAAAAAGAAAGATTTATTGTTGCAGATACAATTGTTGCAGAACATTTCTTCACCCGGTTTTATTGGAGAAAAAGTCGAAAGAAATTTTTCTTCGTCAAATATCTCGGAGAAAATTCGGAGTTACTGAGGAGATGATTTAAAATTCTAAATTTAATCTATGGACCAAAAAAAAAAAACAAAATAGTAATTCAATAATTCTATTGTTATTTTTATTCTACTCGCTGTAAAATTCGAAATTTAAACAGAAAATTAATTAACCAATTGATTGTAAATAATATAATTAAAATGTTAAATAATATATTTAGAAAAAAATTGAGTAATCAAAAAAAAAAGAATTTTTTTATATATGTCATGTATCATCAAACAAATAAAACTAAATTAAAAAGGAACATGCACTTTCGTATTTATTTAACTAAAGTTACTTATAAATATGAAATAAATTGATAAAAAAAAAAAAATTATCACATTCACTTAATTTGTGTTATTATGTAATGTAATAATTTTTTTTTTTTTTAAATTTAATAAAATAAATAAATGGTAAAGAGATAACTTGATAATTTACTTGAGAGTGTTCTCATATTATTCAGCCTATTTTGTGCAACTCATCGTAAGTTTACAATAACTATTTTATATTATATATATTGTTGCAATTATATTTAATTACAAAGAAATTATATTGTTTACAGAACTTCATTGCAGAGCTTTATATGATTACGGGTATAGATGCATATCTATTGACTTACCTTGTGTCTATGCTCGAACTGATGCTTTATGTACTAATCCGTATCGACAATGTTGCTTTAAAAGTATTTTTTATTTTCATTATAATTCAACATTAGAATTAAGAAAAAAATATATATTAATGATA
>JAPYYR010002262.1:0-12347 GCA_030523065.1 Aphidius colemani
TCTGTGATTACAAGGGTATACAAGAATCTTGAACATCTGACCTTGAATTTGACATTTTCAGCATTTTTCTTTATTTTAACGGCTGTAATTAAGCATCACGAAGAAAAAAATTAATACCCACGTGTTAAAAATATAATTTTAAAACAGTTTTAAAATTATTTATGAATAAATTTTGTATTCAAAAATGTTACTCACATTTAGCATCCTTCCTTCTGGCTGTCACCAAGAAGTCTTTGATTTCTTTGATTTCACGTGGCTGAAATAAACAATAAACAATTATTAATTGTTGAAACAACACTTGTAATTTTATTTTCTTTTTTTATTTTTAGGCTAGGATAAACGTACCATTGTGAATTTTTGTTATTTGATTTGAGTGTACAGCGTCTGTAATGCAATAAAAAAAAACATTAGATCACGAATATTATATAAAAACAATTAAAATTTATTAGATAATTTATTGAATGGATAAAAATGGATAATTATGAAAATACCACTCACCAAACAACGTGTACAAAAAAGAAAAGAACAGATGCTAAAAAACACAGCACTCTAAAAAAAAAAAAAAATCACAACACTTCTACCAACCTGTAAAGCGCCATATTTAAATACACATTTTATACACATGTTTTATACGTATTGAAAAAAATCGAAATAGATCTTATAAAATCTCTCAGTGTCATGCGCAAAAAATGAAAATATGCATTTTCATACTCCAGTTATCTTGAAAATTTATTGATACTATTGCATGGAGGTCTATAAAACTCCATGTACTATTGATAAAAACAACAGTATATTTTTTAGAAATAATGAAATAAATTGAGGATCCAGATGCAATATGAAGTTTAAAGTTATTAAAACAAAAACAATTAGAATTTATTCGAACATACAATATAAAATAAGTATAGCAGAAAGAAGACAAAGAACTAATTACTTTTTTAAAATTTTTTTCTTTTTTGGTTGTCTTCCTTGTGTTGATTTTGTTATCATCCTCTTAAGTCTTATCACCGGAGTTTTAAGCTGCTCGTTAGACTTTTTTCTAATATTTGATAAAAACTCTTCTTCCAGAACATCAGAAGGATCTAGTGGATCGATGTAAGACTTGTAATAAACAATTTGTTTGTTGTAACATATCAATGACACTATGACTGTATCACTGGGTTCTAAATTCTTGTTATAATCTTTTGCTAAAACCTGGTTACATGCCTTCTTTTCCAGATTTTTTATTGCTTCTGCAAATTTTGAGTCAATTTCAGAATAATTAGAACTAGTAGCAAGAACTTTTATCTCAAAGATTATGTTTTTTATTAATTTTCCAAAATCATCTTTTATTTTTATTAAGAGGTCTAGTTTTCCAAGACCAGCTTCAACCCGACAATCCATATCCATGTTTTCATGTTCGACAAGTAAGGAGTAACACGCACAGTTATACATACCTTCGATAACAGTTTCATCACTGGTTTTTCTCGTAGGTAAGTTATTATTAGTGAAGGCGGTACTAAGTCGTACATTCAAATATTGGCAAAGATTATTTAACATGTTCTTCTTAAGAAGATCAATTTCAATATTATTGATACGTTTTTGACGAGCATTTACTGAAACCGTTTGCTATATTTTATATTCACGTAAACGGTTTATAGCATTTCTCACCTCTTTATTTGGATGTTCTATGGAAGAGAATTTTTTCTAAGCGTAGAATTTTTACTTTAAACTTTTTCCGTTAGAGAAAACATAGAGAAAAGTGGAGAGAAATATTCTTGACTAAAAAAAATTTCTCCGAACATTTCTTCACCCGATTTTATTGGAGAAAAAATCGAAAAAATTTTTCTCCGTCAGATATCTAGGAGAAAATTTGGAGTTACTGCGGAGATGATCGGAGTAATCACGGAGAAATATTTTCACCCCAGATATCAGATTGATTGTTAAAGAAAAAAAATAAAATCTTGACAAATCGGACGTCCTGATGATGTACATGTCCTGATAGGATTTCGCATATGGTAACCCTACAGATAGCCAGTCTGATACATTAATAGATGTATTTTTCAAAATAATTAGATTAATGATCTGAGTTTGGATGTATTTCAACAAATTATTGAAATTTAACACTATTTTTAACATTATATTTATAGTGTTTAATATTATGTTAAAAAAAGTGTTAAATATAATGTTAAAAATAGTGTTAATAATGATAATAATAATACTTTTGATAATTTTTAAAAAATCTGATTAAATTAATATCGAAAAAAGTTGAAAATAAAAAGGTTTTTTTTTATAATGATAAACTTACCTTTCGTTCGTATAGTTTTTATCAAAAGCATATGATTTTTTTTGCAGGCTGCTGCTAAACACAAAAAAATATATATATATATTTATAAAATTATAGATTTAACAAAATAACGAAGATAATAAATCATTAAACAAAATACCGTAAAAAGAGTTTACTCTTCTATGTTCCTTTTAAAGTTTGTCTGTATACTTTTGATTTATTCCAGAAAGACAAAGTATTTTTTCATGTAATAAATATTCTATTGATATTTTATACTTTACTTTAATTATTATTAATTAAATATAAATAAATTAAAGAATAAAAAATACAATTAATTATCGAATTAAATTTATTGTGGACTTTAAATAATAACGATAACAAATATTCCAAGGCAAAAAAAAATAAATTTTCCTCAAATGTATGAGCTGTGCTGTTATCCAACATGTTTTGCATATTTATTTTATTAATTATTACTAAGATTACTATTAAGGTCATCTACAAATTCTTTTTGTTTATAAAAACGTTTTTATTTAGATGATGAGAACAAGGTGACAACGTTGAGCCGTTAAATACAGTGTTGCAAACATAAGTAATTAACATCAACAATAAACATAGGTGCCCCATTGATTCACTCCCCCAAGTGATTCGCTCTTCAGTTTTTTTATTTTGTTTTTGATATTAATTACTAAGTAAGTTAAACAATCAATAATTCCTTTCTAAATAAATATTAAGTTAATAATTAGTAAAATTATCATGACAAATATCATTGTCGTCGTTTAAAACTTGACAAAGGTTTTAAACATGATAATTTGTTTACATACTTGCACCCAATTGTCGTTGGTATTTTTAACGCTTTTTTATAATTTTTTCTTCCAGATAAATAAAACTCAAATTGTATATAAACATTACTTTTTGGTTTTGTATTTTGTGAAAATTAAAAATTTGTGTATCTTGTTTTTCATCAATTATAAATAACAAGTGATTGAATGATGACTTCTATGTTTCTTCGGGATGTTAGTGTCATGAAGACAACACGATATCCATGTCCATATTGTCCAAAAAATTTTAAAACATCAGTTGGACGTCGTAGTTTCAGACAACATATTCGAAATGAACATGAAACTCTGAATAAAAATTGTCGTTGTCCCATCAAAGGATGCATGAGACATTTCACTCGAGTGTATTCATTGGAGCTTCATTATGGAAAAGCACACTGGCTATATGACCTAGATGACAATAATGATGATGACAGTGAAGAAAAATATAATCCATCATCAGTTTATGATCCAAATAAATGGTCCAAGAATTTTGGAATTTTTGAAAATGAAATTGCATCAAGTACAATTGATTTTGTTGAAAAATTATATGCTAATAAGTCAATTCCAACAGAGTTTACTTCAGATGTTATATCTACACTAAGTGAATTTTACAAAGATACTAGTAAAATTGTCGATAAATGCTTTTTATCAGACACATCAGAAAAAAATAAAGGTGAAAAAATGTTATTTGATAAACTTAAAACAAGTTTTGAGTCAATAAGTCTATCGTTTGATGCACTTAAAAGAAATTGAAAAGAAAAACCACAAGATAACAGGGAAAATATTAAATTTGTTTTACCTGAAATTTAATTATTGTTATTAAAATGTTCATCTGGTGGTTATTATTAGCTTAAATTTATCATAAAAAATGTTATCTAAATTACCTAAATTATCATGATGATTCATCAACATTATATTTTGTTGAATCAATTAATTAACAAGCTAAAATTATTCATTAAATTATTGTTCTAAAAATACCATTAAGTAATCATTATTCTTTGATAAAAGTTGAAAGTAAATTGTTTAAAATATAAGTCATATTATTTCAGTTGAAATAAAATAAATATTTTTCTAAAAATTTGCATTTTTATGACACATAAATCCTTGGGTTTCAAAAATTTTCAGGGTTTTAATGAAATAATATTGCTGTTTTTAAGATACATAATATATTTTTTTATTTTTATGTTGTTTCTTTTTTTGTTAATATAAAAACCAAGAATAAAAAAATTGCTGCGTAAGAAGTTATTTATTCTGGGCATTTAATTGTAAAACATGTATTCTCTCACGTAATTATTTACAAGACATTAAAGTCAAGGATAAATATTTTACATTTACAAAGAAATAATTCAAAAAACTTAAATATATATATTTATTTAAAAATAAAAATAAAAAAAACGACCAACAATTATTAATAATTGTTTATAAAAAATAAAAATAAAAATTAATTTTTATATTCAAAATGATTTTTTTTTTTTTAAATTTTCATTTTAATTAATTTTAACAAAAAAAAAAATAATAAAAACAATAATAATTGAAATTATTATTTAATTTTAAATTAAAAATCAAATAAAAGGGGGAAAAAAAAATATAAAATTTGAATAATTGTATAATTAAAATTAAAAAAAAAGGCAAATTTGTTTGATTCAACTTGTAAGACTGAGTGAATCAATACTTGCAAGTAAATTTTTAACATCACCTTGTACTTGATCATTTGTATTTGACAATGATAATTTTGAACAAAATGAGCTTAATGCTTCAATTTGTTCACCAACATCATTTTTTTTTTCTAAATATGCAACAAGCATATTAACAACTTTATGAATTTCATCTTTAATTCTATTTGTATCAGATCCTTTGCAATTTTGTAACATTCGTAATTTAGCTTGTGCTAATTGTAGAGGATTATAACCCCGTCTATCTGACGACAATACATTTGTTCCAGCTTTTAAAAGTAACGTTACAACTGATATTTTGCTTGTTATGGCTGCTAAATGTAACGGTGTATTACCAAGACTATCAATTTGATTTGGATTTGCCCCATGATCCAACAATAATTTAACCATTTCCGAGTAACCTCTTGATAAATAAACAAAAAAAATATATCAATAATCATCTAAAATCATCATGAAGCTATGATCATTCAAGTAAATACATAATTACATACCTTGAACATGCTAAATGAAGAGGAGTACGACCTTGTTCATCAGCATCATTTGGTGATACACCACGTTGAAGTAAATGTGTCATCAATTCAATGTTATTTGTTCCAGCAGCTAGACGCATTTTACGACTCCAATGTGATGTATAAAATGGCTCTAATGCTTCTCTTCTATGATTTCTCATCATAAATTTACCCTTTAATTTACATCTTTCTTTGAATGATGATAATGCTTTCATTTTTTTATTTATATCTAATTCATTGTCGTCAAGAAAATTACGTACACTTGAACATCCTGTTGAATAAAAAATTTATATTATTATTTATAGTTTTAAAAATTTCAATAATTTATTATATTTACGTGGATCCTCAAGTCTAAATCCATCAGGATGACATGATGAATATTGCTGAAAAAAAATAAACAAATAATTAAAAAAATTGAATGAAATATTAATTATTATTTTTTGCAAATGATAAATATTGTATTTACCGTTTTTAATCTTAATGGTTCATTATCAATTTGTGAATTATCAAATTGAAAAAAAACTTGTAGTGATGATACTGATGAACCAGCTTCCAAATCATTACGTGATAAACAAGGCATTGAATTATTGAATGATGATTTATTTAAACATAATGTTTTTGTTGTTGTTAAATTATTTATATTTGATTGATTATTATCAGTTGTTTCAGTTATTTGATTTTTATTGTTTATAGAATCTATGCTTCCGTTTGTTGTCAAACTTTTGCCACGTACAAATCCTTGTATTTCAGCTTGACCACTGTCATTTGAATCATTACCAGTATCAACACCTGAATCTACAGATGTCATTTTAATGGTATAAAATTGTTTCTTTTTATTAATTAAGATAATTATTTAATTATTTTTTTTTTTTCATTTGTTGATAATACGTATCAGAAAAAAAAACATATCAAACATCTGATTCACTGACACAACTTTTTTTGTTAACTTAGAATTGTTGTCTTGTTGTTTAGATTTATTTTACACAAACTTTTATCTTTTTATTTGTTTAAAATATTTAATAGATAATTAACAAAATTTATTTAAAATAAAATATGCAATATTAGCTTTTATTTATTTATTTTTTAATGGATAATAACAATAACAATGGCCATGACGACACTGGAAATGTAATGTACTGTCATCTAGCGAATTTTTTTTATAGGAAAGTTTGCAAAGTGTATTTTGTTGTTGATGATCATGTGCACTTACAATTAAAAAAATGATAAAATTAATAATTAATATTGCAAATAAATTTATCATTAATCAAGTTATTAAGTTACTGAATTATAAATTTGATCAGCAACTATTTCTATTCGTACGTTTTCGTTCTGTAAATAAATATAGATGAAAAAGGTTTTTTAATCACCCAGTTTTTATTTTTTTTTCACACATTTATTTATACACTATTCACAACTGAATAAAAAAAAAAAAATATTATAAACATATGTCTAATAAAACTAATTTTAATCAGATTGTGATGTTGATTCGTCGATTAATTTTTGTCCTTTTGGTTTGAATTTACTACTTAAAATTTTTTGTTTATCTTCCTTAATTTTTTCTTGCATTTTTGCATGTCTCAAAACTGCATAATCAATTTCACTTGTTAATGTTTTGATTTTTTCCTAAAATATAAATATAATGATTAAAATATCAATATTATTTTTCATAAAATATTATAAAGAATTACCAAATTTTCACGTTGTTTTTGTATTCTTTGATATTGTCTTATTCCAAATGGTACTGGTCTTCCATCAACAAAAGAATAATCTGGAAGATTTGTAAGAGCTCCAAACCTATTTGGATTTGTTGGCAAACGATTCCTGTAAAATAAATTAAATTATCATTAAGTCTAATTGAAAAAATAAAAAAAACATAATTATTAATTTTAAATAATTAAAAAATTTTTTACTCTCTTCTCCATTTTTGATCAATTTGAATGACACAAGTTGTATGAAGTCCTTTGACAGTTGAATAAACACCTGCTAAAAATAAATAACATAATAATTGATTAAAAATTTATAAAATATATTAACAAATAAATTATCATAAATTAATGTCATCATTGACTTACTTTTGGCCCGAATTAAACTTGTCATTTTATCAACAAATGCCATAATAATTTTTTAAAATAAACAACAATTTAAATTTGTCAATTTATTTATTGAATAAAATAAAATATCCAAATAAAAGTTGATTAATAATAACAACCAACTTTATTTATTATTATTTTTTGGAATAGTATTTCAATTTTCAATTTGTAATATTAAAATAAGAAAACATAACCTCAAATTATTCTTGGAAAATGTATTTTATATACTAGTGTGAAGCTGGTCGCGATTGATTATTATCGATTAGTTGGTTTCCCTTGACAGTTGACACTTTGACAGTCATCAAGGGGTCGAAAGGAAGGTTGTCAAATAAATAATAATAATTTATCAGCTGTCTTACTTCAACTACTTCACCAGATAAAGAGACAATATATTATCTGATATTATCTTGATTCACGTAATAAAAGACGAGTTAATAATAATAAATCGAATAGTTGAGAAAAAAAAACCTTTTTTTTTTTCGAAGAAAAAAAAAGAGAAAAAGAGAGTGAACAAGAAAAGTATGACTGAGTGTCCTCGTGACGATAAAAATTTCGGCGTGTAGCTCCATAAATTATTTATTTATTTATTATTAAAAAAGAAAAATTATAATTATTAATAATCCCGTTTAAATACTGGATTAATGAATGATATATTTATGTAAATTAAATTGTGCAATCGATAATGGTCTCGGTGATGCAGCCGTTTATGGTGAGTTTTAAATATAAAAATCAAAAATAAAAATGACTTTTTGACCTGGTACAACTGCGTTTTCATGAACGTCATAGTTGTAAATTAATAATAAAAATAGACATACTAAAAGAAAAGTATACAATAACATAAATAACAATGACATAATGATTTGATAAAAAAAATAAATACCAATAATTATTATAGGTTATATTTATTAAATTAATTTACATGATTTCAGGATGTTGAAAGCTCAAGAAGTTATATTGACGAGCTGTATTCGCCAGACCCACAAAAGTGTCTTGAAGCAATAATGTAATAATAAATATATAAAAAATATATAAATATAATTTAATAATAATAAAATAATAACAATATAATTTTACAGATGTTTAAAAAATTCAGTAATTGGTAGTAATCGTCAAAAAGGATCAGTTATTGCACAAGGTGTTGTGCCACGTTTGTTACAATTATTAGGTGATACATCTGGAATAAATGTCGGTGATAGAATACGTCTTGAGTCAGTTGTAACACTTGGTTCATTAGCTAAAGGTACTGATCAACATGTATTAGCATTAATTGATCTTGGTGTTGTGCCACTTATATTACAAGTATTATTATCAACAACAAAAACATCAACAACAATTGATTCAACAACAAATAATGATAAAGAAAAATTAATAGATAATTTAATTGAAGCATGTTTAAGATGTTTGCGAACAGTCTTCCAGCATCAAAGTGCACCAATACAAATGATATATGAAAATTCTGAATTAGTACCATGTTTATTATCACTGTCAAGTAAATCAGTAACATGTCAAATATGTATGTCAACAATATTAACAACAGCATGTAAAACACAAGATGAACAAAAAACATTAATGAAAGGTGGTGCAATTGATGCATTATTATGTCAGTTAAAATCACCATTAACTGAAGTACAATTACCAGCTTTAGCATGTCTTGCAAATATGTGTTATCAAAATTGTATTGTATCAACAATAGTATCAAATACAAAAATATCACATAATGATGATAAAACATTACCAACAATATTAGGTAAATTAATTGGACGTGATAAAAATACACTTGTACAATTAGAAGCATCAAGATGTATATCATATTTACATCGTGCTGGTGCATTAACATCAACAGATTCACGTGTTATATATCGTGCATTACCATGTCTTGTTAGACTATGTCATCGTGATAGAACACCACGTGAACGTATTGCTGCTGCTGAAACATTAGCATATTTAACTGAAGTTGATACTGATTTACAACGTTTAGCATCAATTAGTAATCATTTAATACCAACACTTGCTGAATTATTACGTCCACATCCACAAGTACAAGATACAACAATATCACAAGATATGAGACAAGCAGCATTTCGTGCATTTTCATCACTTGGTGCAAATGATGAAGATATTAGAAAAAAAATTATTGAAACTGAAAATTTAATGGATCTTGTTGTGTCAGGTTTACAAGATCCTGGTGGACCACGTGTAAGATTAGCAGCTGTACGCTGTTTACATTCATTATCACGTAGTGTACAACAGCTACGTACAACATTTCAAGATCATGCTGTATGGCGTCCATTAATGCAATTATTACATGGTGCTGATAAAGGTTTTGGTATTGCTGATAATGGACGTATTAATACTAATATTAATAATAATACTAATAGTGCTAATAGTAGTTGTAATAATAATAACAATAATAACATTAATAACAGTAATAGCAGTAATAATAATTCTACCAACAACAATTCTAACAACAACAACAACAACAACAACAACAACAGCAACAACAACATCAGTAATAATAATATTAATAATATTAATAATGATGGTGGTGAAGAAGATTTATTAACAGTTGCATCAAGTACATTGTGTAATTTATTATTAGAATTTAGTCCAAGTAAAGAACCAATACTTGAATCTGGTGGTGTTGAATTATTATGTTCATTAACTAAAAGACCAGATCCAGCATTACGTTTAAATGGTATATGGGCATTAATGAATGTTGCATTTCAAGCTGAACAACGTGTTAAATCACAAATATTTACATGTCTTGGTACTGATCAAATATTTCGTTTACTTGCTGATTCAGAATTACCAGTTGTTATGAAAACACTTGGTTTATTAAGAAATTTATTATCAACAAAAGCACATATTGATCGTATTATGGATGAACATGCTGCACAAGTTATGCAAGCTGTTATACTTGTATTAGAAGATGATCATCCAGCGGATGTTAAAGAGCAGGCACTCTGCATCCTTGCTAATGTTGCTGATGGTGATCGTGCACGTGATCATATTATGGCTAATGAGGATGTATTAAAAAAACTTATGGATTATATGGTTATTATTTATTTTATATTTTATATTTTATTTAATTTATATAAATATTTATTTTATTTTTTGTATTTTTTATTTACAGATGCATACCAATGTTAAATTAAATATTGCTGCTATTTTTTGTGTTTGCAATTTGGTATGGCGAGAAGAACCAGGTGCTGAACAACGTCAGGAACGTTTACGTGAACTTGGATTTTATAGAATACTTCAACATCTACGTTTTAATAAAGATTCACAACTTTATGACAAGTATGTTGATTTAAATTTGCTTTATTTTAATAATTTTATCTTTTAAAAAATTTAATTTTTTTATTTATTGCAGGGTGAGGACTGCATTGGCCCAATTTTTTGATCCCTGAATAGTCACAGTTTACATGTATATCATTACCTAGGTCTTTTTACTTCAATGATTATTATTATTTCTCTTTTTTTTTTTTGTCATTTTTTAATATTTTAATTAGTATCTTTTTATTTTTTAAATTTTGCGTCAAAAATAATAACACTGTGATCAATTTTGTTGGCTTTTTTTTTTTTGTTTTGTCTTTTAAATATGTCATGTCAATGTGTCTTCATTATAACGTCAAGTAGATTGAAAATAAATAACAAAAAATTAATCAATTTTAAAGAAAAGAATGAGTTATATCGTCACTTGGCCAGCTAGTCTTATTGAATTTGTATAAATTTAGTTAAAAAAAAAAAATCTTTATTTTAAAATTGAATCAACTAAAACTTTTTTAAAAAATAAAAAAAATATTTATGACATGATTATCTTTGTATAATTCTTTATTTTTATTTATAATTATTATTTTGTATATTATATAAATTTTACAATTGGATACTTAATTATAATGAAAATAAAAAAAATTAATAAATAAAAATGAAAAACAAATTTAAATAAAATTAAAATGAAAAAATCAGTTTTATAATTTACCAAAATTTTTCTTTAAATTTTTAATATTTAAAATAACAAAAAAAACAAAAATATAATAATAAAAAAATAATACATGACAACATAAATACACTCTATTAATTATTAATTAAAATATTTATATAATCTTTGGTAAGAAATATTGTTTGATGACATTTTGTTTTCTCTTTGGAATATTGTTTGAAGTATGGTTTGAATGATTTACGATATTTACGATAAATATCATAAATACATTGATGACTTTTCTATTTAAAAAGACCAAAAAAAGACTGACTAAGCTGGAGCATTATTGTCATTTGATTTTGAAAGAGTCTCAATTGGATTATTAGCAAGTGGATCCAACTCAGCAAATAAATCAAGCCATGAATTATTTTTTCCTTTAATTTTTTCCTTTTTCTAAATGAGAAAAAAAATATTAAAATATAATAATTGTAGTATAAATAGTCAATTAATTTACCTTTTCATCATTAAATGATTTTGTTTTAATTTGATTTTTACAAAGAGTAACATCACCTAGACTTTGTTTCAATATACCCGCTGGTAAAAATGATTCTTTTGTAAATGCATCCCATTCAGCATTTCCAGTTGAATCATTAGTCAATATATCATCCAACAGTGTCATATTTTCATTTGCTAAAAAATCAAATTGATTTTTATCACTTGATGTTGATTGATCAACAATTGGCGCACTTGTAAAATCAAATATTTCATTAGCATTTGCAATGAATGAATCCATTTCAAGATCTAATTTAGCTAAATTATTTTCAATATCATTATTAAATATTTTTTTTTTATCATTTAATGTTGAAAAAAAATCATCAAGTACTTTATCGGACGGTTTTTTATTATCATTTAATGTTGAATCAATTTTTTGTATATTTTTACTTTCATCACAATTTATATCAAGTAATTTTTCATCTTTATTATCATCAATTGTTTTAGCTTCTTGTGCTTCTTCAATATTATCATGAAATTCAGAATCAAAAAATAATAATTTATCTTTATCATCATCGTC
>JAPYYR010002264.1:0-10584 GCA_030523065.1 Aphidius colemani
AAAAAAAAAAAAGTTCGTGTGTTTGTTTTGGTGGTAGTTTTCAATTTCGCCGCTAGATGGCGACGTTTTATACAAATGGATAAAACTAAGGATGTTTTATACATTACCAACCCTGGTCATACCCACACAATGGCTCCCTCAGCGCCACACCGTGGCCCTTTACCCATCAGATTCTCTGGCAACTCTGGTCGACACTAGCCTCCAAGGCTAAAATGGCGAACATGACTGAAGGAGTTAATTGGGAAGGTAAAATTAATAAATTGAACATCTTCCATAACGCAAACATAATAAGGAGTTGATCAGTTTTATCAGGATGATAAAGTTCATTACTTCATACAAAAAAAAAATTAATGCTTGAATAAAATAGTTGAAAAATTAGTACAAAATTGTTTTATGTTTTTCATTTTTACATTTGACAGATTTCCGTAAACAAGCAAGACAATTAGAGAATGATATTGATGCAAAACTTGTTTCATTTAGTAAGCTTGGGCTCAATGCTGCATCGATTCAACCCCGAACTGATGAAGCACCACTCCTTAATGAGGAGCATTTTTTCGAGACCATGTCATCTGAGATTGAGTCTTTGCTGTCCAAAGTAAACAATAGGCTATTTCATTTATCGATATTTTGATAAGTATTTAAATACTTGAGCTTCCTCTAAATAATTTAATAATTTATTGTTATTATTCAGCTGTCTTTAATAAATGAAGGAATGAGTGGCGTTCAAGCGAATGGAGCAGCAATGCTACATACAATGCAACGTCATAAAGAAATATTGAAAGACTACAAGTTAGAATTCAATAAAATTCAAAATAATTTCACCAGTAGAAAAGATCGGGAGGATCTTTTAGGCAGTGTCAGAAAAGATATTAAGTAATGTTCAACTGATATGCGTTGTCAAGACTATCGATCTATATGTTATTAATTTTTTACTCTTACTCTTTGTTTAGTAATTATAGAAGTGTTAGTGGCTTGAACAGACGAGAAATGTATTTGAAAGAAAATCAACACATACATAAGTATAACTTGATGTTTTTCTGATTAAGATTGCTACTAAATTACTTATTTTTTTTTAACACTAATAACATGTTTGATTCCAGCTCCGACCACCTTATAAATGATCAGATAAGCATTGCCATAGAGACACGAGATCATCTGGTAAGCCAACGTCAAGCCTTTAAACGTATTCAAACAAGGTTTAATGATATGCTAAATCGATTTCCTGCGGTTAAGAGTCTCGTTCAAAAGATAAGCATTAGAAAACGACGTGATTCTCTAATTCTTGGTCTTGTTATTGCTTTATGCACGTTTTTAATACTTCTTTACTCATTTCGATAGTTTTTATGAATCCGTAACTTAATTTTTACAAAAAGAATAAACAATATCCTTGTTAATCTCAAAGATCAATTTTTATTTGCTTTCAAAACTATTATCATTCGAAGTTTATAGTATACCCAAGAAAACTAGAGACTTCTTCTACGTTAATATAATTGTCATCATAAATATGATGAATTAATTTCAAATTTTGATATTTACGACGAACAGTGGGATGTGAAAAAAAGGTTTTGAATACAGAAAATTCTGAAATAAAAATAAAAAAAGGTTGAAAATTCAAAGAGTTGGAAATTTATTCTATATTTATTCAATAATTTCTACTGTAACTAAATTCATTTTTCGGGATTGTTTTTTTTACGCTAATGTAAGTTTAGTATATTAATTGTAAATTCGAGATACATTCACATATATTCAGAAGCATTTTAAATTATGAATACTACCGATTACAAAGAAATTCGTCAAATGAATTTAAAGTAAAGTAAGTTTATTAAATACATCTATATAATCTATGTATATCTATATATTTATTCGTCTTTTGTTTTTCCAGGTCTAATTAATGCTGATTGAGTAGATAGTAAGCTCTACTAATAATTCTCATTTTCACATTTTCTGATTTTTTTTAAATTTATGTGCAAGCATTGTGACCTTAAAAAAAAACACAGTCATAAATAAATGAACAATAAACATTTTTATGCCTTTGTTTCAAGAAACTTATTAATGGATTATCAATTAGACGTATTTTGTGTTTGATTGTGAATAGTTTATTGTTTCCATTTCATTTTTGTTATTTGGATATAAATATATCGAGTCTAAATAAAATACTTAAAATTAGTAAATAATTATTATCAGACAAATATTCTTCCTGCCAAAAAGAATAATTAAACTTATCAATCGATTGCTTGTCTCCTAAAGTATTTTTAATGATACACAACTGACAGAAGTCATTCAATTTTGAAAAAAAGCTATAAAGTTGACAAGAAATACGATAAAAGTATTGTATTCCAAATTACCAGTAAGCAAGAATATTTGCGAAGAAGATAAGTTTCTGGTTCATAAAAGCACCTCAACTTTATCCATCATCGGCTATTTTTTTTTTTTTTTGTCAACAAAATACTAAATTGTTTATTATTATTTTTCTATCAAGTTTACAGAATTTAAGATAATTTATGATATATATATATATATATATGTATATTCGTTTACGAGGCGGTATCAAATCATCTTACGATAATAAGAAAATTAAAAAAAAATATAAATAGAATTTATTGAATAGTACACTAGACTATAACGTTTCGAATCTGAAAGAAAAAATGATGCTTTCATTTTTGTTAATAAATTACCGTCCACAGTCGTTAGTTTAATTTCTTGAATTTAATAGAAGTTACGTTTTTTGCTTTATTATTATTTTATCATTGTTTTTTTGAATAGTCTTCATCTGATTAGATTTAGTTTGTTGCTTATCTCACGCGATACAGTCTATTCACTCCTGGGTTATCTGAAATATAAAAATCTGTTAGTACTAATTAATACTATTAAAATCAGTCTTGTATTTAATCAAAATTACATCTCTATGACACGAGTGTGTTTAGAAGGTTTGTTCCTCAGTTTTTTCAGCGTCAGCAGACAGTGCATTACGAAGTGGCTCCATGCATGATTTTGGAATCAATGTACCGACAATTTTCATTCCATCATCTGAAAAATTTTAAACCAATTTTTGAAGAAGTAACAAATGATTGAAACCTGTTATCGTTACTATTTTGAAATTAAAAATGTTCGTAGAGGGTCGTTCGGTGATATTTTTACTGTCCAATACCGGAGTGGAAATCCATTCAGGCTCGACGGATTTGATATCGGCTGTAGTATACATATAGATTCAAATACTACGGATCGATTTATCACCTCAGTTAAACTGTGAAATATCCGTTTTCTACGAAGTTGGAAAAAATAGTTTTCTCTTTTTTTTATGCTATATCGAGTGTTCTTTAGGTCACATTAGGTGATGCTAGGTTTACCAAATGCACTAAACGCCAAATCAGGACATTTTATTTTGTCTAGCCTCCCCCCCCCCTTCTTTTTTTTTCAACAGTATTATTTAAAACAAGAAAATCTACAATTTTTTTTTCACAACTTTGCTTAAAAAATGCATCATAATTTTTTTTAGATTTCCAACAATTGAGGGTCCGGATGTAATAACACGTTGAGCGCTCGAAGCTCGAGAAAATACAACGTTGCTTAGGTGAAAATTAGAAAAAATTTAAATTGATTGAAATAAAAAAAAAAAAAATACCATCATATAAAGCATAAAAAGTTACAAATTTTGTTCCAACTCAATTATTCTATAAAATCAATAATTAATTTGTTGAAAAATAAAAGTGTTAAAATTTTTTTCCGAAAAAAACATTATTTTTTCGGATATAATTTATCATAACTTGTTTAATAATTGACGAATCATCTTGAAACTTGGAATAGGCTTTCTTTATAATCTGGCGATTCTGAAAGTATCATTCAAAAAAATGATTTCCATATATTGTTTATTGTTTTTTATTTATTTAATAATGCTGCTTAGAAAATTAATTCATCCAACTTCAACAGCAAAAAGAGTCGAGCAAATTCCAAAACTAAGATACTTTCCAGTGACAAATTTGTTTATGAGTATATCAAGAAGTTTCATTCAAATTTTCGAATTCTTTCAATCATAATTGACTGAATTATGAATTAATAAACAAATTGTTAGCAACGAAGGCCGCCGTAAAGAAAATCTTCTCCGAAAATCATTTACAGTGAGTAAATACAGCGCTCACGCTTTTTACGGCAGCCGTTGTTGCTTACAATTTGTTTATCAATTCATAATTCAGTCAATTATGAGTAAAAAAATTTGGAAATTTAGATAAACCTTCTTGATATACTGATAAACAAAATTGGCACTGGAAAGTATCTTAGTTTTGGAATTTGCTCGACTCTTTTTGCTGTTGAAGTTGGATGAATTAATTTTCTAAGCAGCATTATTAAGTAAATAAAAAACAATAAACAATATATGGAAATCATTTTTTTGAATGATACTTTCAGTATCGCTAGATTATAAAGAAAGCCTATTCCAAGTGTCAAGATGATTCGTCAATTATTAAACAAGTTATGATAAATTATATCCAAAAAAATAATGTTTTTTTCGGAAAAAAATTTTAACACTTTTATTTTTTAACAAATTAATTATTGATTTTATAGAATAATTAAGTTGGAACAAAATTTGTAATTTTTTATTCTTCATATGACGGTGTTTTTTTTTTCTATTTTAATTAATTTAAATTTTTTCTAATTTTCACCCAAGCAACGTGTTATTGCATCCGGACCCTCAATTTTTTAAATTCGAAAACTGATCAAAACTTTCGTTTTCTAGAATATTAATGTTTTTTTATGAAACAATTATATTATTATTATTATTATTCTTTTGTTATTTTTCATCAAATGCACCTAAACAGATAATAGCATTCAATAATGAACGCGTGCAATAACGAAAGTTTATATTTATTCAGTCAATAAACGTAGCCAAGATATATAAACAAAGAAAGAATCAATATATATATAAGACTTGTAAAGCAGATTCTACGTCTGTCCTTTAATAAACACGTTGAGTAAAAGTAATCTAAAAACTTTCTCAACCGACACAGTGCTCCGTTGAGTTGTTTCTTTGCGCATCGTTGGGAACTCCCAAAAAAATAATTAGATAAAAAAAAAAATTGCCAAATCAAGACATTTTATCAAAAAAGAACATTTTCACAATTGATAAGGACATCTGTTACCAAAACAGGACATGTCCTGATAGAATTTCGCATTCACCCTAAGTGATGCGGAATTATTCCGAAATTCTGTATGTAAGATTCAAGAAAGCTCTGTTTTTCATGTCTTATAAAAAGTTAACTCAATTATGCACGCTCTCTCAAAATTTGAAAGAAAAAAAAAAATCTATATAGATATTTCTGGTGATGAAAAATCAAGTCTACATCAATTTTTTCAAAAACTAGATTATTGTTGAATTTTTCGATAACGAATGCCCTACTATGGTAAAGCTCTTTCATGAACATAACTTATTCCGAAAATATTGTCAATAGGCTTAAAATAATAAAATTACTCGTGAGAATAGTGATAATGATATTCAAACTCACCAGTTCTTAGACGTATGACTTGCATTTTAGAATTATTACCAGACCGTGTTGCAAGTATCGACTCAACACGACTCCAAACACTCAACACTGAACCAGCAAGAACATTGTAAGATCGTCGACGTAAACCGATTTCACAATCGATGCCAAGTGCTGATTTATTTTTGCAATTGCCCTGCCAATAAGCATGTGAGCACGTGTCAAACGATGCCTCATACTGTTGCGTCCAGTGAGGTTCCGCTTCATCAGGCGATACTTTTTTGTATTTTTTTTCAAGCTCACCAAGTGATTCTTGTCGCATTTGTAGCCCTGTGTTGGGACGATAAATCATATAAAGTTGATCCTTTTTGCCTTCTGATTTTTTCTTTCCATTTTCAACTGCACAAGCAAGTATTGCTGTCTGTTTGCCATTCCTGATTTGATGACTTAGATAATAGCCCTCTTTGGAACCAACTAGCTCCGAATATTTGTCAGTGGCTTCATTCCAACTCATGCCCCTCTCAACATGGACAACATGGAGTTCAGTTGGTGCTGTACCAGTTGCGTGCTTTCGCAAAAATCTATACAGCTTGACACGCTTAACATTTTCACCAGATGTACCAAGATCAAGTATACCCAAATCAAATTTACCAGTTTTTTTAGCTTGGGCAATAATTGCAGCTAGTGTGTCAGTAAAATATTTAAACAAACGATTTTGCAAGTCAACTGGCATTCCGAGTATACGGTTAAGGAATTTTGACATATTATTGTAATCTTTGTCGAGTGACAATACACCAGGCATTGTTTCACTATTGACAATAAGACCAACACCAACAAGAGCATCAGCAATATCTTTGAAAAAATCACCTTTGTAGTCTTGGGGTGGTGGTACGATTGGCGAATCATAGTTCATAATTGCTCGCATTGTTGCCTCCAGAGCTGACCGACCATATTTGTTGTCGATGTTAAACTGTGACAAATCACGTGTTTCAGTCGCACGGCGATCACCATGAGTCAAAGCACCAAGACTTTCCAACCGTTTGGCAACAGTCGAAGCAAATCTCCGCTCACCAGCTAAATCAGATATCAAAAAAATATACTCAGGTGCGTTGACCTGATTCGATCTGTGTGTTCTACCAAACTGTTGTATTGCTCTATCAGCACTCCATGGTAACTCGAGAGTTATGTGAACACGACGCATTTGATTAAGAGCACGACGATCACTCTGCAGAGATATACCACTACTCGCTGCTTCAGATATAATTGCAACTGTTTTTTCACCATCCATGAAACGCTGTTTTTCAGTCAAGTTCAAAGTTTCGAGTGGCACATCAGCTTCTGAGCGTGATTCATACTGTATGCCATTTTCAGTTTGAACAACCCTGCCTTTTCTTCCCGTCATTTCAGCAACATTTTCGGGACCTCCAAGCTCGTCAATTAAATGATCAAGGGTATTTGCTGGTAATCGTTCACCAAGTTTTTCAATTTGAGCAAGCAATCCTTCTTTCATGCAACAGGCACGCTCAATAGAATCTTTTGGTGGTGCAATACTCATAGATTTGCCTATTGAATACACATTTTGCATAGAACCAGACCCGCTACTATCACCATTTTTCTTGTGATTTCTTCGATTTGCTGTTTTCTCGGCCAACATTGATTGTATTTTGTCTTGCGTACTGAGACGTTTTTTTACTGGTTTTTTAGCTTTCCTATTCGGATTTTTTTTCTTCCGTCTGTCCCATGGATCAGCGTCTGAGTCACTGTCGTCATAGAACGGATTGAAATCTGAACTCATGTTGCTCTCATCCGATGGATTGTCATCATCAGAATCACTTCCAGATACTTTGAACTCCGAGCCAGAGCTGTGACCACTATTGTTAGCACCATTTTTATCTTCTTCAGATATTTCTTCTTCCGATGACCATGCTCTTACTTTTTTAGAAGCTCGCTGAGCAGCTTGTCTGACTGGTTTTCTTTTGCTACCACTAGCAGCAGCTAGTACTGTATCCTCATCGGCAATAGATATTGGTCGTTTTGGTGGCCCTAAGCCTAGTAAACGATGTATGCGATTACGATCAGGAGCAGGAAAATGTTTTTCTACCAATGTCTGCAAGACACCTTTAGCCGTTGACACAAAATCATTCAATTCACCATCATCACGCTCAAGCTGTTCAAGGGTCCTTGCTTCGCCAGTTGATTGTAAACCAATTACAACACACTTGCCACATTTAACAGCCTCACGCGCTACACTCACAGCATGTTTAACTTTAGATGCGATACATAGATATTTAAAAAACCGCTGATGTGAGGACCAGAACTGTCCCCACATTGTTTTCCTCATACGACTTTCAGCGTCAATTAATTCAGCAGCTTCTTGAAATTTGTGCATTGCATCAACCCATAACTTTACTGAATCGTCATACATTTTTGTGAACTCTTTGTTTAATGGTACCTCTTCAATTTTAAATGCAACACCATGAAAACTAAGCTGCCGTGCAATGTACATACCACGTAATTTCATGTCCATTGCAACAATTTCCATAGCACCAACACCCCGTTTTTCCACAGCAGCAATGAAATCGAAAAAATCTGGAAATGGTGTGCCTTCACCCCACATACCAAGACGTACCATGTATGCCATGTTTTTTGGTTCTGATGCACCAGTTGCTGATGCATAGACGACCCGAGCTTTTGGCAGTCTATTTTGCAATTCGAGTACGGTCAAACCTGTTTTTGTTGGCTTAGAACTACCAGTTGGACATAAGTTTTTAGCTCTATGACATTCATCAAATATTATCAAACCTTCGAAATTTTCGCCACACCACTGGATTAGTTGATTCAATCTACTTTTGTACTTTCCACCGCTTTGTGATGATTCACCAATCAATGCCGAGTATGTGCTGAATATGACACCTGTTTCGACATTGCCATTCACTGCTGATGATATTTGGGCATATTTAAATTTATTTAATGGATGTACAACAATTTGTGAGGCACCAATGTCTTTTAAATCTCTTTCAGCATCGTATTTTAAGTCGTTCGATACTGATACCCATATGGCCTTCTGTCTTTTTTTTATCCAATTTTCAAAAATAATACCGGCAATTGTTCGACCTTTACCAACACCAGCACCATCGCCAACCAAAAAACCCGCACGCGTACCATCTGATAAGAGCTGCTCATGTTGCTGCGATGCGTATGTTATTGATTCCAACTGAAGGGCTGACAAGGTACCTTCTCTAATTGTTTCTTCAGGTATTGATATACAGTACCAGACATCAGTTGGTTCAACACTTGATAACGAGGCTGTCTCTACAACAGGATCCGGATGTTTACGCCCAAGTTTCAATTTAGTTGGCATATAATCAGCATAAGTTTCGGCAACACCCATTTCTTCATCATCGACTTCGTCTTCTTCGTGAATTGTTGGCTGCATCATTTTCGTTGGATTAATTGCATTCATCCATGGAGACGAAAATCCTGTAATTTATTTATGAAAGTTATCGAAGGTTTTTTTTTAGAAAAAAAAACAAAAACCAAAGTTATACAAAAACAAATAAATTAAATTATAACATGAAATCTTTAAAAAAAAAAAAAGACATGCATGTATTTTAGTTTTATTTTCAAAAAAATTTCAAGTATTTTATTATTCTATTACAGACCTGGGAGACTTCCTGGCCAATTTTGGTGAAGACCACTTTGATTGAGCATTTGTAGGAATGGATTTACTCCCATATTCATACCAGCCATACCCATAAAACCGCCCATTAGAGTATTCATATCCATGCCCATCGCTATCGACAAAACAAGGACATGGCTTGCAATATAAATGTTGTCCACAATTATCACAAAATACACAGAAATTTTATGTAATTCAATTAATTATTTACTGACCTTGTTGAAGAATGTTTCCTGCATTAAAGCCAGCGAGTGAAGAAATATTCTGTGAAAATCCACCGATATTACTTGAACCACCACCACCAGCTAATTGATTCATTTGATTTATATTTTGATAACCTGGGACTTGTGTGTTGCCTTGTGATACACCAAATCTTATTTTTTCGTAACCAAGTTTTGGTTTTTTAGTCACAAGACCTCCTGGTATTTTACTGGGAAAATTATTGCTAACTAAAATCATAAGTTAGCGATCGAAAAGCATTTAATTGATTACTTTCAATAACGAAAAGAAGAATGAAAAAAAATTTGTTTTTTTTAATGTACTAACATTTAAAATCCCCCTCAGCTTTGATAGCCGATGTTAGACTGGGATTCTCATTTTTGATACTGGGGATTTCAGCTGCAGTTGCAAGATCCTTTCCGCCACCTAGATTTATTATTAAAAACGTGAATTATGTATAAATAAATTGACCTCACTGATAGGCGATATAATTCGAATATTAATATTCATGGTAATGATAATAATAATGTTTTTTATAAATAGACTACCTGGAACCTCAATCTTGTCGGGATCCTCATCGTCGTCAAAATCACTTCCACTACTGTCGTCACTCATTGAAGTATCCTTGACTTTTTTTGAAGACTGTTGAAAAAAAGGGTGATGTGAATAACAGATAACAGAGATAAATAGAAATAAATTATTGAATGTGTGTTGAATAAAAAAAGAACTAATTATAAAAAAACCTAATACGATGATTTGCTATTAATTAATTATCACTTTTAGAATATACGTAATTATAAATTGTTGTTATGTAAAGATACACAAAAACTAGAGTCATACTGTTAAGGTTATGTCCAGAATGAAAAAAAATATATTCAGTGACAAACCTGCATGAAGTGCGTATGAACACTTTAACTGATATATACAAAAACACGTGGGCTTTTTAAAATTGTCACAAACTACGAAACTAAAAAATTAATCAACATTTAGAGACAATAATTCAATTGATCATTTTATTTTATTCCGTGTCTAAAAACAATAACAAGTTCAAATATAATTATCGGTTTCGGGTAAAAAAAATTTTTACACAATTGTAACTTAAGTTACTCGTAATCTTATATTAATGAGAGAGTGTTTAAAGTTGATTTTTGTACTTAATGCATTACTCGACGAATAAATGCACTCAGTGTAAGGAACAGTAAGTAACATGAAGAT